>VMDO01000296.1:244686-338798 GCA_007922755.1 Pedetes capensis | reverse complement strand
GCATTCCAGTCACCAGTGATTATCAGTATGTCTTGATTGCATGTTTGATCTATTTCAGATTGCAGAAGCTGATAGAAGTCTTCCCTTTCTTCATTTGTGGCCTTAGTGGTGGGTGCATAAATTTGAATAGTAGTCATATTAACTGGCCTTCCTTGTAGGCGTATGGATATTATTCTATCACTGACAACATTGTATTTCATGACAGATCTTGAAATGTCTTTTTGGATGATGAATGCAACCCCATTTCTCTTTAGTTTATCATTACCAGCATAGTAGACCATATGATGGTCTGACTCAAAATGACCTATGCCAGTCCATTTTAGCTCACTGATGCCTAGAATTTCAATGTTTATATGCTCCATTTCTCTTTTAACAATTTCTAATTTTCCTAGATTCATACTGTGTATGTTCCATGTTCCAATTATTAATGGATGTTTACAGTTGTTTCTCCTCATTTTGAGTAGTGCCACATCATCAAGTTGAGCACCTTGGGATTTTACTCCATTTCCTTCATCACAGTAGACTCTACTTTGAGGAGGCAACTCTTCCCCAGTAGTCTTTTGAGTGCCTTCCAACCTGGGGACCTCATTTTCTGGTGCTATTTCTGACAGTGTTTCTTTGCTCTCCATAGGGTTTCCAATGGCTAGTTGCTTTGGGAGTGGTTCTCTGTAGTCTGTCTTAGTCTGGAAGCTCAGCTGAAAACCTGTCCACCATGGGTAACCTTGCTCATGTCCAAGGTACAGTGACAGAGCTCTCAGCCTCATCTCAACACACAATACCCCACAGTGTGGCAAACTGACAGACGTGTGAGGGGGAGTAATAGTAAGGCTCAGGAAAGTCTCACAAGATTGGACATAAATCCTGTGACTTGGAAATATCACCCAGCTCTTGTACATCTAGGAGCCATAGTATTCTTTTCTTTCCTTTTTTCTTGTTTTTCCATTTTTCTCTTCCTTTCTTTTCTTTTCCTTCATTTGTCTTTCTTTGATTTTGAAAACTACCTTCATATTTAGTATGCATAGGGTTGAACATGGCTACCTTTGTGGCTTCTGAGTTTGCCTCTGGTACTTTCTGGTAACCATCACAGATGACAAATATATCTCAGTAACAATTCAAAATTTCTGGAAGAGAAAATCATATTGCCTTGGCCTTGTTCCACAGTCCATCCAAGTCCAGGCAGTTGTATCTGGGAAATGGAAAACACAGATTTCCCTGACTGCTAAGAGGCAACCTCTCCCAGGGGCAGAGATCAGAGTGAAGAAAATGGACAGAAGGTGGACAGGGACTCAAATAGTAGCTACACATTGCAGAGGTCAGGAGACAAGTTTTTAAAAGTATGAAATAAAAATGAATGCAAGAGAATAGCATATAATTAAGCAGTAAAGTAGCAATGAAAACTTATGGAAATTGCTGGGTGAAATAGGGCAAGCAAAGTGGAAGGAAGAAAAATTTGAGTAGAGGGAGAAGTACAATTACGATAAAGTTATCAAGTGTCTTGACTAAGGAAAAGTGCATGTGGAAACATGTAATGAGGATTCATAGGGTTGAGAAGAAGCCAAAATTAGGATGATAGTAAACATTAAATGAAGAAGGCATATTGCAGAAATAACGTCAGACATATCTGCAAGGTAAAATTATGGCAGATATTACAAGAAATGGGAAATTATTATAAGTTTTGGATTTAAATTATATTATGCAAATATAATTCAAAGAAGATAATCCCAAGAGAATTGTCTCAATATAGTATAGGTAATCTTGCAACACTGGTTTTGAGCTGGTGTTTAAAGTGTGCAAAATCTCAATATTGGAAAAATAGGTCAAAGAAAAAAGTAGCCTTTGGAAAGTATGTGTAACACAAGTTTAAAATGAAAATTTGTTTTTATTATGATGCATTTAAGTGGACATATTAAATGGTAAACTGATAACTTTGTCAGAGGTTAGACACAGTTTGTGGAAAAGGAAATGAGGGAACAAGATCACTGAGAATTTCAGACTTTTTAAAAGTATTTCTTTTAAAGGAAAGAAAGAAAGAGTCACACTCGTTTTATGTGCTATACCCTCCATAAGCAGAAACCAACTCCCAAGGTAAGCCAGGACTAGGTCGGTATATAATTATGAACTCGTTCATATATAATTAGAGAGTTGGTTCATCAGCTGTTTATTCCAAGTTAAGTACATGTTTTAAAATGCTGAAAATCCTTTTAAATTCTCTTGCTTGAGGCTAAATATTTTCTGCCTACTTTTTCTTGACTCAAAATCTCTTAGGAATTATTGCAGAGTGGAAATTGTGTAGTGTCAATCAACTCTTCAAGAAGAAATATATCAGGAAGGCTAACTCTGATCACTCTAGGATATATAAGGATGTATGTCTGTATGTACAATGTGTGTGTGGGGGGGTGGATATATAGATATAACATTTCTATACTATCCTATGTTACCATAATTTATATCCTAATATGTCTGGAACATTCAATTGCATCAGATCTCAGAAACTATGCAGGGTCGGCCTGGTTAGTACTTGCATGGGAAACCACCTGGGAAAACCAGATGCTGTAGGCATGGGAGAAGGACCCAGCAGCCCACGTCCAAAAGACAATCAACCATTGAAAACCCTATGAATAGAAGAGAAGCACTGGCAATAGTGTTTCGTCTGTTTTACATAGGATCACTATTAGTTGGACACCAACTCCATGGCACCTAACAACAACATGTGCAAGTCCTGCTATGTGCAGGATATTTTTTTCACAAAACAACATTGCCTTTCTACTAGAAGTGATACCCGAATCATCCATCCCTGACTAGCCTATCTTGTACAACCTTCTTGGGTGAGATTATTCTTTATTTCACAGGTATCTCTTTTGAGGAGAAGAGTCTTCCCAAGTTGTGATCCCACTTCTAAGAAATTTCTCCATTACCCTAACATAGATATCTTTCTTATTGTGAACTTCAGGGCATATAACATCCTTTTACAATTCAATTATTCTGAAAGGCCATGTTCCAAGGCTGATTTTCATTTTCCTCCATCATTTCAGCAACTGGCTTATATTTTTCTTCTATGCCAAGTCCACTAATATTGTCTTCAAGTGACCAGAAGTCACGTCCATGAGCTGTCCCTGAAACTCAGAGTTCTACAACTCAGTTTTGAAAGTGTTAGTTCTTCTCTGAGTATAATATGGTATAGTAGATAATAGAATAGGCTATAGCACCAGACAGTCTGGTTTAAAATCTGTTTTATTATTATTAGTTGTATGCCCTTGAGCTTGATGTTAACCTCCCTAGGTCTTTCTTTCCTCATTTGTTAAATGAAATACTGTTATCACAGACTTGCTCTTAGAATTAAGTCAATTGTTGAAATATTCTCAAAGTTTGACTTGAAGACCCCTGGGTATGCCTTTCAGAAGATCCAAGAGATCAAAATATTTTTTATAAAATTACTAAGATGTTATTCGCCTTTTGCACTCTGCTGGGCTTTGTATCCATTGCAGGTATGAATACTGATCTTTTAGCCAAAATTAAGGGAGCAGTACCAAGGTATAGTAGGAGTTATTGTAGGCGTTGACTACTGTACCCTCACATGCAGTTTCAAAACTGCCAGTTTCATTTAAGAACATTCTTGAGGAAGCAATAAAATTTATTTCATTACATTTTCACTGTCCAGGATGCATATTTTAATTATTGTGAGTGGGACACATTCACAGGACACCTCTACTGCCCACAAAAGCATAGTGATTATCTTTTGCTTATGCAATTGTTTGAGTATAAGCTTCACTAACTCCTATTTTTCAGATATTATTTTTACTTGAGAGAAAAACTGACAGACAACTATAGTTATTCAGACTTGGATATTTGGCAGAAATTTTCTTGAAAACAAAGTGAACCTGTCAGTTCAAGGAATTCAGCATTTGCTGCTAGTGATCAGCTTTGAGCTCTCAAGAGAAAATGGGAATCTTGGAAATCTTATGCTAGTCTCAGTGAGATTGCTGCATCATAATAGTTAAGAAATTTGTTGATTTTCATGGCAGTACTAATAGTGTTATTATATGAAATGTCAATATCTGAGCATATCTGATATCTGAGTAGACCAATATTTTCCAAAAGACATTATTAAATTATGCAAGAGTAAAAGATGCATTCAAAGTATAGACTTGACAATATATTTCATATCCTAGATCATCAAACATGCATTGAAAGTATCTCAGAATCTATGTTGCAATAATCTTTAAGAAATTACCACATGCCCACTATTTCTCTGGCATCAAAGAATATCAAGATAACCTCAAAGGACTACTAAATTAGTCTTCACTTTTCAATCCCACATAAATATGGTTTCTTCCTTTACATACACCAAGATATACCACAACCAATTGATGACATACTCTTGTATGAGAATAAAGATATTTTCAGTTATGTCAGACATTAAAAAGATTCACAAAATAAGTCAGTGCTTCTCTTCTCACAATTTTTTGTTGAAAAATATACATTTTGCATAAGCATATGTTATTTATGTTTACATGTGATGAGTTTCTTATTTCACTTCCTTGTGTAATATTTTGATCATATAGGAATTGTGGAGGAAAAGATGACTAATTATAAGAACTGTTAAATTTGTTTGATACTGTGAAATCCTAGTGAGGCTTTGAAGAGAAAACATGTCAAGTTGAAGTCAGTCAATATTTTGAAGAGACCCTACTTTCTGCAACAGAGGAGCAGTCTAAGCCACAGACCAGGCCAATGACTTAGGTGTCAGAGGACAATTTCAAGATGGCTCTAGCAACAGCCTAACAACATTTCCTCATCATAGTCAGATCCACCAAGGGAAGACACAAGACCCTGAATCTTGGGGCAGAGCTACCTGAATGGATGTATTCAGGTATATTACTTCCTCATACAAATAGTGGGTGCCTACTATGTATGTGCACTCTAAACAAGTCAAACTCACAAAAACTGAGAATAGAATGGTAGTTTCAGGACCTCGTAAGTACGAGAGATGTGAAGTTGTTGGTCAAAGAGTCTAAAGTTTCAGTTTTGCTGGATGAATAAGATCAGAGATCTATTATACGGCATGAAGACTCTAGATAATTATGCTGAATTACATACTTGAAATGTACTTAGAGTGTATATCTCTACAACTTGTATATAACTGAGATGCTGTAATTAGAGATTCTTACTGACTTTAATATTATACCATAGACATTATTATATATCATAATCTTAATAATCACAATTATAATCATGATATTATATTCCACTATCTAATTTACCTGATTTATTTAGTAATTATTGGCAAGACTTTTTCCTTATAATATTCATCTTCATTAAATATTTTTTCTAAGTTATATTATTCCCTTAGGAAGTAATTTTACATATTTTTTCTTTAAGGGTATCTATTTCCTATCACATCAGAACCTCACCAATGATGTCTATTCATTCCTTCTCTTTCCCTATTAAATTTTGACTAACTTGAGAAATTTCTATTATTTTATTGTTAATTAAATACCACCAAGGTGTGTATCAATTTTTATATTTTAAAATTCGTTTTTACTCAGTGTACAATAAATAGAACACTATATGGTGAATGGACATCTCACATTCTTCATCTTATTATACATGAAATATATTGTTGTAGTTAGGTACAGTCAAGTCAGGTCTGGCTCATAGCAACCCTATGTACAACAGAATAAAACACTACCTGACAGTGTTCCAGACACACAGTCTTTTGTGTTCAAGCCCACTATTGCAGCCACTGTGTCAATACATCTAAGTGAGTGTTTTCCATTTTTTGTCGATTCATCACTCTCCCAAACATGATGTCCTTCTCTAGGGATTGGTCCCTCTTGATAACATGTCCAAAATTCTAAGACACCATCTAGCCATCCTTGCTTCCAAGGAGTACTCTGGTTATACTTTTAGGACAGATCTGTTGCTTCTTTTGGTAGTCCATGGTATATTCAATATTCATTTCAAACACCATAATTATAAGGCATCAATTCTTCTCCTGTCTCCCTTATTCAACATCCAGCTTTCACATATGATGGGACTAAAAATACCATGGCATGAGTCAGGTGAACCTTTGTCTTCAATGTGACATCTTTACTTCTCAACACTTTAAAGAGGCCTTTTACAAGAGCTTTTTGCAATGCAGTGTGTCTTGGTTTCTTGGCTGCTGCTTCCATGGTGTTGATTGTAAAACCAAGTAAAGCAAAATCTTGGGCAACCTCAATCTTTCCTTAATTTATCATAAATTTGCTTACTGACCCAATTGTGAGGATTTTTGTGTTATTCATGTTGAAGTACAATTCCTACTGAATGCTATGTTCTTTGATCTTCATCAGTAAGTGTTTCAAATCCTCTTCAGGTTCAGCAAGCAAAGTTGTATCATGTGTATAATGCAGGCTCTTAATGAGTCTTCCTTCAATACTCAAGATATATTCTACTTCATCAGCTCCAGCTTCTCAGAATATTTGCTCAGCATAGAGATTGAAGAGGTATGGTGGAAGAATATAGGCCTGACTCACACCTTTCCTGACTTTAAACCAGGCAGTATTTTATTCTTCTGTCCAAATGCCTGCTGCCTGGTCCATGTACATATTGCTCATGAATATAATTAAGGGTTCTTGTATTCCCATTCTTTGCAATGATATCCATAATTTGTGATTCATACAGTGAAACATCTTTATATCATCCATAAAGCATAGAGATCTTTTTGGTATTCTCTGCATTTGGCTAATATCCACCTGACATCAGCAACAATATCCCTGGTTTCTATGCTCTCTTCTGAATCTGGCTTGAATTTCCAGCAATTCCTTGATAATATACTGCTATAGTCGCTTTTGAACATTCTTTAGCAAATTTTACTTGCATGAGATATTAATAGTATCACTTGATAATTCCCACATTTGGTTGGGTCCCCTTTCTTAGGAATAGTCACAAATATAGATCTCTTCCAATAAGCACACCAGGTAGTTCTTTTCCATATTTCTTGGCATAAACAAGTGAGCACCTCCAGTTTGTTGAAACATCTCAGTTGATACTCATTCCATCAATTCCTGGAGCCTTGTGTTTTTCCAGTTCCTTCAAGACACCTTCTACCCCATCCTTCAGTACCATTTGTTCCCGTTCATATGCAACCTCTTGAAATGGTTGATCATCCACCAATTCCTTTTGGCATAATAACTCTGTGTATTCCTTCCATATTCTTTTGGTGTTTCCTGTGTCATTTAATATTTTTCCTATAGAATCCTTCAGTGTTACAACTTGAAGCTTGAATTTTTTCTTCAATTCTTTAAGCTTGAGAAAACAGAGTGTTTTTCCATTTTGGTTTTCTATCTCCTGCTTTTTTCATATGTCATTATATTTAATTTTGTCTTCTCAAGTTGCCTTTTGAAATCTTTTGTTTAGTTCTTTAACCTCCTCATGTCCCCCTTTTACTTTAGTTGCTTGATGGTCAAGGGCAAGTTTCAGAGTCTCTTTTGAATGATAATTTGGTCTCTTTTTTCCCCCTATCTTTTAAATAATCTTTGGCTTTCCTCATGAATGATGCCTTTAATGTTGTGCCACAACTCATCTGGTCTTCAATCATTGGTGTCTAAGAAACCAAATCTGTTCTTGAAGTGGTCTCTGAACTCACATAGGCTATACTCAAAATCATACCTTGTCTCTTATGCCCTTGTTTTAATTTTCTTCAGTTTCAGTTTGAACCTGCATATGATTAGTTGATAGTTTCATCCACAATTGATACCTGGTCTTGTTCTTTCTACAAATGTAATCAATTTGTTTCCTGTATGTTCCATCTAGTAAATTCCATGTGCATAGTCACTGCTTATGTTGATGAAAAATGTTTTTGTAAGAAGAAGGTCCTTGGTCTGACAAAATTCTGTTATACAATCTCCACCATCATTTCTGTCACCAATGCTATATCTTCCAACTATTGCACTTCTTTATTTCCAAGTATTGCATTCCAGTCACCAGTAATTATCAGTGCATCATGGTTGCAGTTTTGATTAATTTCAGCCTTCAGAAGCTGGTAAAAATCTTCCTTATATTCATTTGCGGCTTTAGTGGTGTGTGTATAAATTTGAATGATAGTCATATTAACTGGTCTTCCTTATAGACATATGGATACTATTCTATCACTGACAGCATTGTACTTCAGAACAGATCTTGAGATGTCTGTTTTGATGAATGCAACCACATTTCTCTTTAAGTTGTCGTTCCTGGCGTAGTGGACCATATGATTATCTGATTCAAAATGGCCTATACCTGTCCATTTTAGCTCACTGATGCCCAGAATGTCCATGTTTATGTGTTCCTTTTCCCTTTTGACTATTTCTAATTTTCCTAGATTCATACCATGTACATTTCAGGGTCCAAATATTATGGATGTTTACAGTTGTTCTTTCTCATTTTGTGTCATGTCACATCAATCAGCAAATGGAGGTCCCTGGGACCTCACTCCATTCCCATCATTAAGGTCAACTCTATTTTTAGGAGGCAACTCTTCTCTTAGTCATATTTTGAGTGCCTTCCAACCTGGGGGGACCCATTTTTCCTGCACCATATCTGAAAGTGTTTCTCTGTTAATCACTTTTATCCTCACTTGTCTGTCAGCTTGCTGTGCTGTCGGGGCATGCATGTTGCTATGATGCTGAAAGCTATGCCACCAGTATTAGAGATATCAGCCAGGTCACCCATGGCGGACAGGTTTTAGCTGCGCTTCCACACTAAGACAGAACAGAGAGAATGACATGGAAGCTCACTCCCAAAACAATTAGCCATTGAAAACCCTTTCAAATATACTTATTATTAATTTATATATACTCTATGTACATTGTGAATATTTCTTTCTGTCCTATGTTGTTGTTAGGTGCCATCAAGTCGGTATCCGACTCATAGTGACCCTCATAGGGTTTTCAATGGCTGAGTGCTTCAGGATTGCCTTGGGAGTGGATTTCCAGGCCCTTCTCCCATTTTTGCAGTGCTGAGAATTGAACTCAGGGCCTCAGAGACTGCAGCACAGCGCTCTACCCACTGAGCTAAATCCCAGCCCTTTTGCCCTATAGATGTCAAAAAGCCCTACTTATTTATCATTTTAGATGATCTGTCCTTTCAAATGTAAAAAGTCACTCTTGATGCAATGATTTGATAGATGTTTATTTACACTTTATAAATTTTTAATTATTTAAGTTTTGATGTCATATTTATCATTTGATCCTTATATATTGTATAAATATTCAATTATTTCCACTTGTCTTCACCCCTCTGACAACAAACACATATTCCTAGTATGCTATATAAAATAATAATCTTTTTCTGGTATTAGCATTTGGCATTTCCTTTATCATTTATACTCTTCTTTATTATGACATTAGCTTAATACTATAAGCGATTCATTTATGTATACTAATTGTTGTTGTGTTACTCTTGAAGAGTTGAATTCTTGTTGGCACAATTTAAATTTTGGTTTTCTATCTCCTGCTTTTTTCATATGTCATTATATTTAATTTTGTCTTCTCAAGTTGTTGTTAGGTGCCATCGAGTCGGTATCCGACCCATAGCAACCCTCATAGGGTTTTCAATGGCTGAGTGCTTCAGGATTGCCTTGGGAGTGGCAACTGAACCCAACACTTATTAGCCAGATTTATGGCAATTGTTCCTGTGACTCTGAAATCTCTCAGGGTCGCTAACAACACACTTCACATAGTTTTCTTATCTCATTGTTTTCCTTGGTCACTATATAATGTATGAATAAAGCTGTTATTCATACTAAGAGCTCACTTTTAAATATTCAGGATTCGACATTGTTACATGCCTTAGTAAACAGGTGCTCTTCCTTTGATCAGACTCAATGTTGTGATTCTCTCTGATGACTTAGCCACATGGTAGATCTGTCCTTGGACCAGACATTGCTCCCAGAGTACGAATATTTCAATACAGCAAAATTAATCTTATTCATGGATCAAAAACTAGTAGAATGGCATTACCTATATCAATCAGATTCTATCAGTCAAATTCTTCTACTGACAATAATAATAAGATCTAGATAATATTTTAAAATAAAGCCATTGGAAGAAAGCAATAAAGATTTGAGGCTCCAAAGTGCTGAGAAACAGAAAATGTGTTGTGTGAGTCCTCTGTGCTCCTCCACTAGTATATCTGAGGCTCATCTATCATAGTCAGTTGGCTAAGAGGTGGAATAAAAAGAATCTCTTCGAAATTTCAGCAGTATTATAGCAATTCTACAGCACTGTCACAATTTTAATATAGTACAGTATTACAGTGGCAAGGACTATAGTTCAGGGCTTCTAAGGCAGCAAAGTCTTGAAAGGCCAAAATCCTGGAGAAAGGAATCATAAGATCTGAATCAGATGTTCTGCACTGATAACTTCCTTAAGCTTTTGCTAATACAAAAAGCATGCAGTAGGACACTCTGTGTAACTAAATTTGCATTAGCAGTTATAAGCTAAATAGCAGAGTGGCCTTTGACAGTTGTGTGGTACCATGGAAATAAGAACTGGGGTTTAGGCCAGGCTTTCAGCTGAGACTCCTGAAGGGCACTTCTGGAAATGGAAAACTTCTCATAAGTGCTAAATGCTAGGCTTCCATTAGAAAGTTAATACTTTTTCTAGAAAGGAAATATCATCCAAATCCTTAATAATTACTCAGACATAATAGCTGACAACCAGTTAAAACCCCATTGTTGTTGTTAGGAGCCATCGAGTCAGGTCCCACTCATAGTAACCTCATGTACAACAGTTTAAGTCCATTGTTGCAGTCACTGTGCCAGTCTATCTAGTTGAGGGTCTTTCTGTTTTTCATTGACCTGCCACTCTCCCAAACATGATGTCCTTCTCCAGGGACTGGTCTCTCCTGAAAACATGTTTAAAATATGTTAAGATGCAGTCTAGTCATCCTTGCTTCCAAGGAGCACTCTTTTTTTTTTTAATTGGAAAGTTTTAATGTACAACTTAATGTGATTCATTCTGACATGGTTTTCATTGTGACATTTCCATATATGCATTTTAATGTACATTATTCATATAGGTTCCCCTTTACCCTCTTGTATGCTTCCCCCCATCCCACCCTTCCCATCTAAGTCTTCTCTATCATTTACTTGGTAATATTTTTTCTATGTGTCCTTGGGTTCTAGTTCTGTTTAAGATAGAAACTTTTCCTGTAGTGAACTTTGTTTTTATCTTGTCATAACAATTGCATGCATTTTCTAGACCATTTATATTAACACCATTCTTAGCTTTTTATTTTTTTCTCTCTTTTATTTTGAGCACTCTTGTTGCTCTTCTTCTAGGACAGCTCTGTTGGTTCTTCTGGAAGTCCATGGTATATTCATTACTCATCTCCAGCACCATAATTCAAAAGCATCATTTCTCCTTGTCTCCCTTATTCAATGCCCAGCTTTCATAGCCATATAACGCCATTGAAAATACCATGGCATTATTCAGGTGCACTTTTGTCTTCAATGTGACATCTTTACTTTTCAACCCTTTAAAGAGGTCTCTCACAACAGCTTTTCCTAATGCAATGTATCTTTTGATTTCGTGACTGCTGCTTCCATAGGCATTGTTTGTAGAACCAAGTAAAGCAAAATTTTGGACAATTTCAATCTTTTGTCTATTTACCATGAAGCTGCATACTGACCCAGTTGTAAGGATTTTTGTTTTGTTGATGTTGAGGAACAATCCATACTGAAAGCTGTGTTCTTTGATCTTCATCACTAAATGTTTCACATAATCTTCATTTTCAGCAAGCCAAGTTATGTCATCTACGTAACACAGGTTGCTAATGAGTCTTCCTCCAATCATGATGCCATGTTCTTTTTCATAAAACCATCAGGTATGCCATAACATGGGGCTGTAGAAAAACAAACACAAAAAATAGGTAGAGATTCAGAAGCAAATTGACACTAGTATTTCCAGATAGGGAATATAAGATAATGATGATGGGCATATTCAGAAAGATAGAAATAGAAATATTCATGCTAGAAAAAGCCCACTGTAATTGAAATTAAGAACTAACTGGATGTAGTAGATTAGATGGAACAGAAAGGAGGATGAGTCAGTTAGAAGACACAAAATATCGGACTAAAATCCAGAAGGAGAAAATACAGAAAAGAACAAAACAATTTAGAAGAAGCATAGTGGCACTGGCAAAAAATACATGCAATTTTATTCTCAGAATAATAGATGAATGGGAATGAGTCAGAGCAATACTTGAAGAAGTAGTGCCCAATGATTTTCCAAAAACAAAGAAATATATCAACCAATAGACTCAGAATTTTAGCAAACTCCAAACAGGATAAATAAGAACAAAACCATTCATAAGCATAGCAAAGGAAAATTGCTGAAAATCAAAGATAGATACATTTTTAAAATCACCTAGAGATAAAGCACACATTTCCTTCACAGGAAGAATATATTTTGGCGTTTCAGTTTTTGACAGAAAATATAGCAGAAAGACTATCACCCTGATGTTAGCCTGTATTGAGCAAAGTGGTTCAAAAGGGCAGACTAGAAAAAGATATTTTCAGAGAAACTAAGATTGAGATAATTTGTCACTAGCCCAACGTTAAGTTGAATATTAGAGGTTTACTTTAAGCACAAGGAATATGACATCAACTGGAAGCTTTACAATTAAGAAATAAAGAGCCAGCTTCTTTAGATTCAAAACATGAGTGAAACCATCCAGTGTTTGTCTTTTCATGCCTGGCTTATTTTGCTTGAAATTATGACTCCAGGGTCTCTCTATGACACTGCAAATGACAGTATTACACACCATAAATAGCTACAATTACTAAAAATAAAAAATGATGGAGGCAGGAAAGAGCCACTAAGATGTTGAGCATAATGGAGCCCCATCCCCATGATTGCTGGAGAGCCCCACTGAAGTTACAAACACCCACACATGCACACACTCACACATAAAGTGAGAAATAAAGCCAAAGAAGTGTAATTATATGGACCAATACATATTGCTTTAAATGACATTTATAGTACATAAAGCCTAAAGTATATGTGGAATAAAAACATGGCAAAAGTGGCATGAAAGATGGAAGGAGAGCAAATGGATCCCATGTTGTAAGCACCTTACACTCTCCAGGAAGTGATGACAACCATGATTTACAGTTACAGATGTGTATTGTAAACTAAAGGCTACTAATTATATACTAAAATAACATACAACCAATAGGCTAATAGAAGAAAATAGAATAAAAAAGGAGTCGAACATTTGAAACAAAGACAAAAGAAAAATTAGGAAGATGAAATTATTAGTAATATAGTAAAAATAGAAAATAGTACCCTAAGCTGGAGATATAATATTGAAAAATTAGGAATAAGACAATGTCAATCAATAATATCAGGGAGAATAAAATTAGTTAGACAATGGAATTTTATGCCCAAAATGGGGAATGAAAAGTCTATGATAAAGATTAAATAAATGAATTATATAAGAAATGCCTGACCTAAAATATCCCACTTGCAAGAGGATGAGAAAGAGGCAAAACTAAAATATGTATGAGGTACTAGTTAAAATGGTGATGAATTTCCTGAAGAAGCAATTCTAAGGATGGAGTCAGAGGGAATTTCTGGGGTGTTAGCATGCTTTGAATTTTGATATGGGTCATGGTTACACGGTTTTATCTTATAAAATTTCATCTAACTATACACCTACAATTTGTGCAATTTGCTGAAACTATTTTATACTAGAGAGAGAAAGAGAGGGAGAGAGAGAGAGGGAGGGAGAAGGTCATTGCTGATATATTTCTATGGATTTGACATTCCATCAAATATTGCTAAAAATACTGAGAACCAGTCTTGTAGATAGCATCTGTTGGCAGTACAAACTGTTCCCTTTTTTACCTGCTTATTTTTTCCTCCCATTCCAGCTCTATGTTACACTTTAGTATTGAGTAGACCAGTCCCTCTATAAATCTTTTTTTAAATTTTGAAAAGTGATTTTGCCAAAGAAAAAAATCCAAGTATATTTTAAATGTTAGTATTTGGGTTATGTGATCAGTTAGAACTTGTATATTATTCATAGTGATAATGAGCATGGCCTTTTTTATTAATAACATTTACTGAACACTTAATTTGTACTAAGCATTGTCCCAGTCACACACATACATTAATTTTGTATGCTTTCAACAACACTGTGATAGATGGACGTGATTCAAAAGGTACCGGGGACCCTACCATTTTTTAGTTTTATGTAGATTTAATGTATTTGAGGCACTTAAATAATATAATAACATAATACTTAGAATAAAAAAAATTACTGTATATATTGAGAGTCATTTTATTATGAAAATGATATTTTCAAACTCCATTCTCTTCCCTGCTAATCATTCCTCTAACTCTGCAGAAGCTTTAAAAATGATTTGTTCCAAACATAAGCACTCCTTCCATGGCTTGACTCTATTTATCCCATCTACTTCTTCTTGGTTGTGTTATTTTCCGTTTTGTTTTGGTATTAAAGAAAGAATTTGTAATTTGTAGGAATTTTTTAAAATCATATCTATAAATTGTAACATGGTTATGTTGTGAACATCATTATATTGTCAACTAGCATTTTTTGTAAAGAATCTGTTACTGAGCAGAGAAAAAATAAAACTGTCTACAGTGATCTCAATTATATAATAATCTTTGCTTAAATAAAATGTTTGCTCTCTGAGAGTACTGAGGAATAAGCAAGGGTTTTATCAAGACATTAAACTTAGTATAATTAGATGTTTATGGTTCTTTGGCATTGGAGACAGATGGGAGAGCAGCCATTAGTAAGTCATGGCCATTATCACTAATCATTACCTTCTCATCTTTGTCTTGCCAGTACTAATGGGAATTTCCCAGTGGTGACCTTTTGTCATTTCACCTGCAGTTTCCCTTCTAGTATTTCATTTTTATTTTCTTCCTGATATATTTTTATTAATATTCTTGCCTTAGTTGCTCCTAGACTCATTCCCTTCCCTATTGCCTATGCCATTTATTAATTTACCTGAAAAATTACCTGATTTCATCTAAGATGAACTGAATTCTGGAAACACAGTGTTGCACCTGCTGTCAGATCTCTTAATGATTTGACTACATTTCATGAATGGTGTTCTTAATGGTTGTTAAGGAAACCAGAATGTACTACCTCATAAAGTAAGCCTTATTCATTAGTGGTTTACTGCTTCCTCATTTGCTGTGTTTGAAAGTGGAAAAAAGAGAATGGCTGGACTTGGAAACCATTTAGTTATTCCAGGAAAAGCAATCACATATGTGTTAGTGCTGATAGACTGGTTCTTCTGAAATACTGAAGTGTAAAGCTGACTTAGGTCTACACAATATCCAAGTAACTGAACCTCTCAGGTTAGCCCATATGATATATGCTGTGACAACACACTCAGACACTTAGTCACACACACATTTATAGGAATTGGTATTATAAAAGCAAAAGATATAAGAGGACTTAACATTTACCTTATGTTCCAAAGATGTATCTGTCTTAGTAAAAATAAGCATATGGCTTATAACTTCAATGGTCTATTGACAATAATAATTGTTGTTCTTGTAAGGTACCATTGAGTCAGGTCTAATTCATAGTGACCTTATGTATAACAGGACAAAATACTCCCTGATACTGTGTCATGCACACAATCTTTTTTATGTTTAAGCCCATTGTTGCAGACACTGTGTCATTCTACATAGTTGAGGATCTTCCTTTTTTTTGGTTGACCTGCCACTTTCCCAAACATGATGTCCTTCTCCAGGGATTAGTCCCTCCTAGTAGTATGTTCAAAATACGTAAGATGCAGTCTAGCCATCTTTGCTTCCAAGGAGCACTGTTTTCACTTCTTTTAAGGACAGATCTCTTGGTTTGGGTATTCATTCATGGTATACTCAGTATTTGTCTCCAGCACCATAATTCAAAAGCATGAGTTCTTCTCTTGTCTCCCTTATTCACTATTTAGCTTTCACAAGCATATGATGTGACTGTACTCTGATACTGAAAGCTATGTCACTGGTATTACAAATATCAGCAGGGTCACCTACAGTGAACAGATTTCAGTTGAGCTTCCAGACAAAGACAGACTAGGGAGAAGGACATAGCATATTCCCAAAAGAAACTCCTATGATTACCAGAGAAAGAAAGAGAGATATAGTACCAGAAAATGAGGCCCCCAGTTTGGAAGTCACTCAAAAGAAGACTAAGGAAGAACTGCTTCCTCCAGGTAGAGTTAATCTTAATGATGGCGATGGAGTAAAACCTCAGGGACCTCCATTTATTTGCTGATGTGGCATGACTCAAAATGAGGAACAACTATAGACAATAATAATAGCCAACATTTACTGCTTACTAGTAGCCAGGCACTGTGCTAATTATTTTATACCCTTTATATGATGCAATCTTCACAAAATTATTAAGCATAAACTATCACTTCTATTGTTTTCTTGATTAGGCAACTAAGCTGACAAAAGGCTAGGTATGTTGCCCCATCCTACTCTACAAGTTAAAGTCAGAGGTTTGAATTCAGGTACGTTTGGTTCCAGAATCCAAATTTGCAACTTTGACTTTGTTCTGCTTCTTATCTGGACTTTGACATCTTTTTTACTCCTACCCAGCTATGGGTTGCCATACTAAAGAACTACATTATGATTGGGCTGTAAGCCTACTTGATTTTTTCCAAAATAATATATTTAAAGAGGAAGCTGGCAGCATAGTTATGAATTTATGTTTTCTTTTGTTTTGCCTTGTTTTTTTCAACTGTATAAGTCTTCTTGGGTCTAACTGCAGCATGGGCAGAGTTAGATTTAGCCAGGATTAGCATTTTGCCCTACCAACCTGACATCCATTTGGTCTGATCTCGGAAGCTAAGAGGGATCAGGCCAGTTAGTCCTTGCATGAGAGATCACCTGGGAATAGTGGGTGCTGTAGGCTTGGGAGAAGGATCTGGAAGTCCACTGTCAAGACAATCAACCATCGAAAACCTTGTGAATGAATAGAGGAGAAGCACTGACATAGTGTGGGCATGGCACAGTGTTGGGTAGTATTTCTTTTTGTTGTATATAGGGTCACTATGAGTTGTAACTGACTTGATGGCACCTACCAACAATAACAAGGAAAATATAGGAAGGTGTCCTTGAAAAGAGAGTTAAGGGAGTTTGGGGGTCCAGAATGTAACTAGTATAAGGAGGAAAGTAGAGGAGCTGGGATGATAGAGAAATTGTAATAAGGACTTGGGTCATTTATATAGATAGCGAAGATGCCAAGAGTTTTGAAAAACATAATAGAAAAGAGAAAGACAGGTGGCCAGGTACTAAAATTTTTCAATGAGGAATAGGAGGTAATTGGAAGATTGGTAAATAACTGCCACTAAGCACTGCAGGTGACATAGGCTGATAGATGTCAAGGATACTTGGGGAAAGAGGGAAAAGGTATACAGGAGCAGCTGCCAGGAACAAGGCAAATGGCAAAACTATGATAAGTTATAATTGTATTTAGATAGTGGATGGTAGAACAGATACCACTTGGGAGGCCAGAGGATTGGACAGTGTCCTCAATGGGATCCAAAAGGAGTAGTTCTCAAATTGTGGTTCTAAAACAAGCTGCACCAGTATCACTGGGGACCTTGAGGAAAATAAAATTCTGGGTCCCTATGATAAGCCCTGGGGCTGGGGTTTTGTTCAATTGGTAGAGTGCTGCTCTGTACTCTCTGAGTCCCTGGGTTCGATCCCCAGCACTGCCAATATGGGAGAAGGACATGGCAGCCCACTCTCAAAACAATCCTGAAACAATCAGGCATCAAAAACCCTATGAATAACGGGGAAGCACTGACATAATGCGGAACATGGCACAGTGTTAAGGTGTGTTTTTTCTGTAGTACATAGGGTCTCTATGACCCGACTTGACAGCACCTAACAACCAACAGCCATAGTTTCTTACTGAATCAGAGATACTTGAGCAGGGGCCATCAAATGTCTACATTAACAAACAAGTGATTCAGGGAACATTTAAGTTCAGCAAGTACCTTATTAAAGCAAAACTTGAGAGAGGTTTCAGAGAAAAGAGGTGTCATGCTGGGTTGTTTACTGATGACAGCAATAAGATTTCAGAGGTCAAAGTGGGAGAGTGTGAAGAAACAAGGAGTGATTGAGGCATAAACTTATCTAGATGGTGGTGTATATCCAGAGGCCTTGTTCTTCTGCTGGTGATAGGGATTGAGGCCATTCTTCTTCACGGGCTCTCAGTGGAAGATAAGAAGTCAATCAGATTATACTTTTAGGATTAGCAAGAAACTTTCCTTTGTTTTTGTTAGTTTGTTTTTGTTTGTTTTGAGACAATGTCTCACTATGCAGCCCAGGCTAAGCCCTGAACCCACTATTATAGGCTGGCTACAAAATCACAATCTTCCTGCCTCAGCTTCCTGAGTGCTGAAATTATAGGTATGTGCTGTCTTGTGAAGAAGATGTGAGGCTCTGTGTACCTCTCGTAAATATGTAGTCTTGAATGATTCCTGACTAGGGATCAAAGGTAGAATCAGCAGGTCATACAGTGAAGGAAAGGAAATACTGACAAAGAGAAAATAGACATTTAAGTTCAAATATCCCTTTCACATTGTATGGATCCATTCACTGAGACTACCTTTAACTAACTAACTAACTAACTGGTAGAGTGCTGCCAGAGAACTACAAAAAGAGGCCAAGAAGCCACAGAACATAGCAACTAGTGTTTCCTAACACCAAATATACTATAGCTGATTCATAGATTAAAATAGAATAGGTTAATAAATCAGATTTACTCTTATTAAAAAGCAGAAGAAATGACTTTTCAAAATCAGATTAAGGAATCCAGCCTTTAATTTTAACCAGAATATATTAATTAAAATATTACATGCACTGCTCCTATGACCCAAACTTCTTAGTAACTAGTTGCTGATATACGAGTAAAATTCCTTTGTAAACATTCAATCCTACAATACTTAATGATCCCAGAGAGATGTGAATTTGTGTTGCAACCTTTACTCTTCAGCCTGTCACAATCATTGATTCATATAACAGCTAGTAGAGTTCATCAGTGACTTAATATGTGTCTTTCAATTCTATTGACTCCATCATATACTTCGGCCCTAATTAATGTGTGTAGTTTATTTTCCCAAAAAGCAAAAAGTTATAGTATGTAAGAGGAACAAGCAGTAGAAAAATACCAATAAATACAAGATAGGACAAATACTGGGTTATGTACAACATTTTAATCAATAAAAGCTGAAGAAA
The DNA here is from genome assembly GCA_007922755.1 of Pedetes capensis. NCBI lineage: Eukaryota > Metazoa > Chordata > Mammalia > Rodentia > Pedetidae > Pedetes > Pedetes capensis. Next base: position 319,536 of record VMDO01000296.1, on the reverse strand, counting down.
ATATTTATACATTTCCAGTTTCCAGCTATACTAAGTGCATCCTTTGAAAATCATTATACTCCCAAATCTTTTCCCAGTCTCAAATCATCCACTCCTCTGAACCACGTGCTAAAATGGTCACCACCTAAAGGTTCAAGTACCAATGGATGTACTTTGCCCTGTTCTTGGATTTTCTATGTACATATATCTGTTCATGTGTGCAGGTGTGCATGCACACACAAACACAAACACACAGAATGGATTTTCCATGAGCATTGACAAGTTCATTGTGACCACAAATTGATTGTTTAAACATGGAGGGCCTATCTTTGTAATAGAGATATTATGACCTGAATGTGCCCCCCAAAAGTTTATAAACTGGAAATTTAATCTCCATTGTACTAGGGGATTGGGACATAATGAGAGGTGTATATTGCTAGATTATAGATAAATTAGTGCAACTACAAAAAGAGGCTGCGTGATTGTGCTTGTTCCCTTCTGCTCTTCTGCCATATGGGGACACAGCATTCATCCTCGCTTACCCTGCTTCCTACAGTAAGGTGGAGGAAGAAGGCCTGCATCAGTCAGGCTTGGTAGCACACACCTCTAATCCCAGAGACTTGGGAAGTGGAGGCAGAAAGATTATGAGTTCGAGGATAGAGGCAGCCTGTATAAACCTAGGGAGACCCTGAATCAAAATAAATAAAAAATGGGCTGGGGATGCAGTAGAACACTTGCAAGGTATATGCAAGGCCCTGGCTTCAACCCCCAAGTACTTAAAAAAGAAAGAAAAGAAAAGAAAAAGAGAGAAGGAGAAAAAGGACCTCATTGGATGCTAGTGATTAGATCTTGGACTTATTAGCCTTTAGGAGTGTGAGAAGTAAATTTCTGTTCCTCATAGATTATTCAAGTTTTTTTATAGGTATGCAAAATGGACTGAGACTAAAAGAATAAAATACACTTAAATAGCATGAATCAGACCACAGCAAAAATATCTAAAATGGAATCATGTTTCCTCAACAGCTTACAGCGTTTAAAAATTCATTTATTTAAATTTTATTTCTCAATGTGCACCCTGGCACACACCTGTAAGCTCAGTGACTTGGCAGACAGATGCAGAAGGATCACAAGTTCCAAGCCAGAAGTAGCCTGGGCAACTTAGACCTTGTCTCAAAACAGAAAACAAAAAGGGAGCTGTTGGTGCAGCTCAATGGTAGAGCACTTGCTTAGCAAACACACAGATCTGGGTTCAACCTCCAGTGGTGGGAAATAAACATACCCCCCAAAAAACCCCACTTTTTTCTCTTTATACTAGATGTTGTACTGAGAATTTCCTCAGAAAAAAAAAATATATATATTTAATTTTTCCAGTGGACTATTTCCATGTAGCAAATTAAAAACAGAGAATAATAAGGCACAGAGAGCTTCTTAATTTGTTCATTTGCATAGTTAATTACGACAATAAAATGGGACAGACTAATTCTACTTGACTGCAAATGTTCCACGCTCTCCCACTGCACCAGATTTAATTAAAATACACTTGCCGCAGAGAAGAACCAACATCATCATCATAGGTGAAATCTATGAAGATCTTACTCCATTCCAGGAACAGTTCTACATGTTTCACATTCACTAACTTACTTAAACCCTACCACAACGAACTCAAATACTAGATCCACCTTACGGTTAATAAACCATAAGCCACAGAGAAATAACTTGTCCAAGATCATGCACATGGACTACTGCTATGAATAGAAATTCAACAGCTAACAATGGAGGAAGCAGTGTAACTCTTTGGACCTACAAAGACTTTGAAGCCAAACCACTTGAGCTACAATGAAGGCTCTACCCCTTACAAGTCTGTGACCACAGGATCACTAATTAAGCATTCTAGAAGTTTGTTTCCTCATCTGTAAAAACACATATAATTATGTGTTAATGTGAAAAGTTTAGAATAGTGGCTAGCACATAGTAAAAGGTCAGTAGTTGGGGTAGATGCTGTTATTATCTTAAAGCCTAATTGGTGAGCATGTCTCATTTGTAACTGTTGTGGTCCCTAAATAGAGAGGGCAAGACCCTTTAGAAATGTTTGTACCCAAGAGGACCTTTCAGTTTTACTTGGGACTATCTGAGCCCACATGGAGCCTCTTCTTTCTTCAAAAATTAAGATAAGATTTTATTTTTGCTAATGAATAAAGGCATTTGGAGAAACTTCAGAAGTTCTTTTGTATGCTACCCCTATTATTTATAGACTTCATTTTCTGTACATTTTCTCAAACGCACCATTACTGATTATTCTTTGTTGCATTTTAGAGAATGTTTAGCAGCCTTCTTTGCTTTTGCCTTCTAGAGGCCAAGAGCTCCAGTCCCTTCCTTTCAATGTAACAATCCAAAATGCCTCCAGTCATCGTCAAATGCCCCCTCAGCTTTTTGAGAATTACTGCATAAAAGGTACATGCCTTCCATGCTTAGGGCCCCTTAGTTGGATTTACTAGATTTTGAAGGGCGATTTACTAATATTCTTACAGCAATCATGTTTAACTTGCCAGTAGGACTAGCCCAGCACCTGGTATATAGTAGATTCTCAGTAAGTATTGGTTGTTTAAATATAAGAATTATGTTAATAATACATCAAAATAAAGGTGTAGCTGTATTGATATTAAGTGGAAAGAGCATATTTATTTGTCATATTCATGCTTTTATATCAAAAGTCAGGAATTATCACACATATCTCTTAACAGTAAACACAGGGAGCTCTTAACAACAAGGGAAAACATGATTCCTGTTTGCAGTTTCGAACAAACTTCTTAAGTCACTTTGGTGATCTATAAGGATTATCATCCACCCAACCCAGATTTCTGGGGGGTGTACTTACAATGTTTTTCCTAAACCATCTTACCACTTTCCATGATGAGGGCTAGGGAAGCAGCTGTCCACTTGAACAGCTGTTGGTACTTTTGGACAGAATAGTAGAGAAGGGAAGGGAGGAAAGTTAGCTTAGCTATTTGACACATGTACATTTTTTTTCCTGGGGATTCTGAGGGACACAGTTACTGCTCACAGTCTACACTTAATCCAGGATGCATCTCCTTTAAAGTTACTCATTTTATCTGTTCTGTCAACTGGTTATGCAGGAATAACCAGGTAGAAGATGACTGGTAGACACACTATAATATTCTTATACATTACCACGGTGAACACTGTTCTCTCCCATTCTTGTAGTGGTTGACTGAAATATCATGAACAATTAAGTCAGACACTGCTCCTCCTCCTTTCTGCACAAGAATTTAATGATCCTCTTGAGTAGTCATCAAATGGCTGAGTACATGATCAACTTTCAAAGAAGAAAGAGGAGGAGGGAGAAAAGCAGTAGAGTTGTTATCATGAGTCACACTTGATGTGAGTCCTGCTCTTTTTCAGCAGTTAAAAAATGAAAACAGCTTCTTTTTTATTTAAAGAAGATATGCTGAAACACTTGCTGCTTTTGAAAGGTAATCTAATACTCCCGAGTTTATGACTTGTCAGAATTCAGTATAGGAATTGTGTTTATTTAATACAAAGATCAGAAAGTCAAACACATTTTGGTGAAATAATAACAGGAAGAGTCCTTGTCTCTAGAAAGAGATCTGCCAAATTTTGGAGTAATTTACATAAACGTTGTAATCAGCCCATGCAAAACATTCTCTCTTTACAAATCTAGTTATCATAGCACTTGCTCAATCATAAAAATGTTTTGGGGGCAACAGAACTGGAATGGAAAAGTCAGAGAAGTGATACTTTGAGGTATGAAAACCCTCTCTGGAACAATCTTCAAAGTGAGTTTTTGTTGCTAAGCGTAAGAAAGAAAAGCATACTTTCAATGAATCTAAGAATGCAGTAGCTGAAAAAAAATGTGTGTGATTTATCTGCTATTGGAACTTGAAGAATTACACCAATATTTTCTTAAATAGTATATATTGAATAAAGGAACATATATATATATATATATGAATAAAAATCCATAGACCTTATATCGTGGATTTTGATTAGAAAACAAGGTCTTTAAATTGATAAACTCTAGTTATTTAACTATTAAATCATTACATAACCAAGTTAACCTACTTGTAGGCAAGGTAAATACCTTTTACGTTTGACTTCATTAAATTAATATTCTTCCATGACTTTAGAACTGCAAACAGGTCAAAATCTACTTGAAATTTAAAACTTGATCATCATACCATTACTCTTCTTCATTATTATGAAGAGAAGTTAAAATAATACTGGAAAAGACCAGCCAACCAGACAATAAATAATTTATTGGCACCATACCGTTTTTTCTATCAACAAATTCCTACCCCCATGCTAAAGGTCATCACTGTCTTTAGGCTTCTCTCCACTGACCCCAAGAAGCCCATACAGTGTAGGTCCCCATGAAAACTTGCCTTTTCTAGGAGTTCTTGTTTTAGATGCCTCTCTGCCTCCTCTTCCTCCCTCCTCATTCCAGTTATATGCTACTTCCCTATCACACATTCCCACAGCCACGCCAGATAGATTGATGGGTACATTCTAACCCATGCTTCAATTATTTAGGTCCTTCAATAGCAAGCATTTATTAGGTACAATAATTCATTGTTATCTTTTTTATTGGTGTTTACATTATACTCAAAGATTCCCAGATACCCTACTATCTTAAATATTAGTTTAACTTCTTGTGAATAAGAGGCTGGATGAGTATAAATCCTGGTTTATCAGTACTGTATTTATGACCTTGACATTGTTTGGCTTTCTGGGCCTAATTTTCCTCATTTTGAAATGAGACAATGACAGTAAGGATGCCCTTTTTGTAAGGTTGTGTTGGGGACTTGCTATGATGATTCACATGCTATTTATAATAGCAATAGTCCCAATAATGTACATTAATAAGCCTTACTTATTCTACCTCATCTGAATAACTGAATCACTAGTGGTCAACATCAGTCTCCACGGTGTACAATTCAGAGAAATATGTTTTGTAAAGTGGAGATTGTATAGTGTCTCTATTTTATAGCATAGTTAATTATAACTTGCATATCTCTAAGTGAGACTCGCCTCACCTTTACTCTTCAGAAATTATATTCATTGATAGAAATTGGGGTAAACTGAATTCATTATTTTACAGTACTGTGGGGCTGAACTCAGCACTTTCCACATGGCAGGCAAGTGTTCTACCACTGAACTGTACCCTGATACCTTTTTAAAAAAGATTTCCTTTTTTTATTTTGAGATAGGGTCTCACTATGCTGTGCAGGCTGCCTATGGCCTTGAGCCTACAATCCTCCTGCCTCAGTCTCCCAAGTTGCTGGGATCATAGGCCCGGGCCATGGCATCCGGTTTGGATACATTTTGACAGCTAACCAAGCTAGGCTCCAGTGGCTATAGTTCTAAGAGTAGCCATCACATAATTTTATATGAATAGAGCTTAAAAGTCATGGTCAAAACAAATATTGAAAGATAAATTAGATCACTTTTACCTTATCTTGTATATTGTATATTGCCTTATATTGTATATTACATATGCTCATCATTATGGGTAGAGGGAGGAAGAAACTAATATATAGATCTAAATAAGGATAATTCTCTAGCCAGGCATGGTGGCTCAGGCCTGTAATCCCAGCAACCCAGGAAGCTGAGGCAGTAGGATCTGGAGTTTGAGGCCAGAGGCAGTCTGCTCAATTTCATAAGATCCTGTCTCAAAATAAAATATAAAAGTGGTGCTGAGGGTACAATTTAGTGATATAAAGCACTGGCCTAGCATGTGCCAGACCCTGGGATCAAGTATCCAGCACTGCAATAAAATAAAATAAAAATAAATAAAAGTAATTCTTACTAGTATCTATAGAATCAATTTGATCTTTTTAATAAAGTTGAGATGTTGATATACTATTTATTGCTATGTTGCTGTTAGATGCAATCGAGTCAGTTCCAACTTACAGCGATCCTATGTACAAAACATTCCCCAACACTGTGCCATACTGGGTATTATGTCAGTGCTTCTCTGCTATTCATAGTGTTTTCAATGACAGATTGTTTGGGGATTGTTTTGAGAGTGGGCTTCCAGGTTCTTCTTCCATTTTTTCAGTGCTAGGGATCAAACCCAGGGCCTCAGAGAGTGTAGAGCAGCGCTCTAGCAACTAAGCTAGACCCCAGACCTATTTATTGCTGTGGATCCTGTTAATTTCTAGCCAGTGTATGTTGCATCAAGTTAATCAATTAATCAATTTCCATTCCTCCACTAGAGTTTGTTGTTGTTAGGTGCCGCCAGAGGGAAAAAAAAAAACTGCCCTTTACTAGAAATTTATTTTCAAATTATGTTTTAGTGCCTTTGTTAGTATGATATAAACAAAGCCAGAAAAAGCTTGAAATAATGTTAAAAATGTCAGTCCTTCATTCTGCAGCCAATATGTTCATCCACTCCCTGGTGTCCACAGGGGATTGGTTCCAGGACTCCTTGAGGACACTGGAATTCATGCAGACTGAAGTTTCTAATATAAAATGGCTTAGTATTTGCTTATGACCTTGTTATGATTAGAATATGCAATGTCGCCCATGGGCTCTGTGTGTGAATGCTTGGTCCCCATTTGGTGGTGTTATTTTGGGAGGCTGTGCAAACTTCAGGAGGTGGGTCACTGGATGTAGGTAGTTGGGGGTTTATTACCCCAGCCCTATCTTGTAAGCTCTCTCTGCTCCCGGTCTACCCTGATGTGAACAATTATCCTCTGTTACAGACTCCCACTGCCATGATGTCCTCCTAAATGAGCATGGAATGAACTTTCTGAAACCATTGGCTGAAATAAATATTTCCTTCTGTAAGTTGTTTCTGTTAGGTATTTTGTTCATGGTGGAGCAAAACTAACCTAATATCGACCTTAAACACATCCTCCAGGATACCTTAAATCATCTCCAGATTACTTTTAATATCTAATATAAGGAAAATGTTGTGTAGATAGTTGTTGTACTGTATTATTTAGGGAATAATTAGAATAAAAATATCTATACATGTTCAGTAAACATGCAAATTTTGATCAACCATTTTCAAGCTATGGTGGGTTGAATCTGAGGACCTGGAGCCCTTGGATAAACAGTGCTGACTGTATTAGCATAGATTTATCAGTGTTTCATCTGGTGGAGCAATGGGTGTGCTTAAATTTGATTTTTAAATCTGTGCAGTCTTATTAGTTTGCTAGTCCCTCAGCTGTCTGTGGCATATGTTGAGTTCTCAAGAAGGAGATACTGAGATGAAATTTGTCATGGAAACAGGATTATTATGGACCAGTCCTTGTGAAAAGACATAGGAGGAAGGGAGACTGGACAGAGGGAAAAGTCAATAGGCATGGTGGTCAGGCTAACTATCAACCAACCCACTAGGGAGCTCAGCACTGAGGGCTGCACGTCAGCCCGCTCATGATATGTCATGGAATGAGGGTCACTGTGGCATGGCCTGACCATGGGCAAGATAGGTGCTGAAGGAGCTGGTGGCTGAAGATCTTTGCTGCTCCCTGTAGCTGGACAAGTTCTTCTTTGAAGGGACATGTGGATGGTATAAGGCCAGGTCAGCCACAAGCTGTCAATTACTCATTTTATTTTTTAAAAAGTCCTTTTTGCCACAAAGACTTTAGCAAATATTTCCTTTTTTCACATAAATGTGCAAAGAACTGAACAAGACCCTGTGAGAAGACAATGCATCAAGATTTGAAGCATTTTGATTAATCTAAGTCAAATTTACCAGTGTTAACAAGAGGGTACAATGTTCTCCTAACTATTGTTCAAAGAAGTATTTCTAAAAATAATCTCATATTACGAAGATCCACAGCTATGTTTAACAATGAAGAAAGAGGCTGTACCTCAACTCCCCTACTGGGAAGATGTAAGAAAACATTGCTCCTTTCTATATTTGGTAATCTTTAATGCCCTGAGTATAACCAGGTTATTTTCTTAACTAATCCTGAGTTACCTCCGTTGCTTCTCAATTTAAATTGTGCCACAGTTTACCTCACTGTTTTACTGAAGCAGCCCATGCTCCTGTTCCCTCATGAATGTACAAATATGAAATAACATGTGAATACTTCACCTCTAAGCAAGTATAACATATAGCCCCATCTATGAAGTGGTATTCATGAGGGTAGTTAACACTAGTCTCTTTATCTACAATGGCTATATGGAATTACTCATGGGAAAATCCAACTGTCACTTCCCAGATGAGCTGACAGCAGTGATCTGAGAATCCTGATCTTTGTCCTCTGGTAGCTCCATTTCTTTGGAGTCATTCACTTGACTAAGTCAACCAGCCAACTAGCAAATCAATAGCAGTATTAATTTTGTCATGAAGAGCCCTTATTACCTAAATAGCTCCCTTTAGACTCTACTTTCCAACATTATTGAACTGAGGATTAAATTTCCAAAGCATGCATTTTGAGGGATACATTCAGGCCATAACACTCTCCACCTTCTAACATGATTACATTGGTGACTGTGTGTTGTTAAGTGCTGTTGAGTCAGTCCAACTCATAGCAATCCTAAGTACAACAGAATGAAACACTTCCCAACACTCTGCCATGCCTGGCACTAATCAATGATTTTCTGGTATTCACAGGGTTTTCAATGGCTAATTGTTTTGGGAAGTGGGCTGTTGGATCTTTCTCCCAAGCTTCCAGCACCTGGAATTCCCAGGCAATCACCCCTCCAAGGACTAACCAGCCCGGACACTTTGGGGGGACACAAACATTCACACCAGGGCACTGGGTATATTTGATCTACTGATAAGGGCCTCCCCTGACCTCAGAGAGATGATTTACTAGCTCACCACTGACAGAGCTCATGGCGTCTTGGGCAGCTGCTTGTTTGTCTGAGGCTAAGTTACTCTGCCATTACACATTCCCCAATTTTCAGTATTGCAACAAAACAACAAAAGTTTATTTCTTGCTTGCATTTTATGTCAGACACAAGGCACTTTTACTCACTGTGGGCTGACAGAGCGACATGCATGTTGACAGAGGCATTATCTGGCCTTCTGTAAGCACTACTGTGACAATAGAGGAGGCTCTATGCAGAACTGGCTCATGTCATTTCTCTTATTTGATCAATCACAGCAACCTGTTGGCCACATTGAAGGCAATGAGGGTGAAGAAATGAAATGCTACAGTGTGCCTGAAACAAGGGTGAGCTAGAATCATTTAACAAAGACATTGCTGGTGGTAACTGCAGTTGAGTTTGGTAAGCATTTGCTTATCTTTGAATAGATAAACTTAGATTCAAATGCCAGGTCCACCTCTACCTGGTGTCTGACTTTGGCCAATTGAATGAACTTCTCTATGCTTCAGTCTCCTTAACACTGACATGCATTGCTACACAGTTCATTGATTTAATATGTATCCAATCTGCTTCCCAATCTTCCCTATGCTTTGTAATACTGAGAAAAATGTTGATAAGTGTACCAGACACTGGATAAAAGAGATATTGTTGTTTGTGATCAGAAGCAAGTTGCTTAGGCATTCGGGCTCACTGGGACCAGAGAAAAGCAATATTGAGACACACTTGGAACTCAATCCATGGATAACACATAGAAAGAACTCAATAAATCTTAGTTGATGCTACTATTATATTGTTATTAATGGCTTCATTAATTCATTCATATAAAATGAATGGATGAGTGTAAGCCATATAAAGACTGTGGGGTTCATCAGATATTCTTCATTTATACTTGAAGAGACTGAAGGAAGGTCAACAGGATTGGCATTACCCAAAACCCAGATGTCCCCATGCATCTGGCAGCTTATTTTGCTGTGGGGGCTGGCATGTAGCTATGATATTAAAAGCTATTTCACTGGTATCTCAGGTACCAGCAGAGTCACCCATGGTGGACAGGTTTCAGCTGAGCTTCCAGACTAAGACAGACAAGGGAGAAGGACCCAGTAGCCCACTCCTGAAACAATTAGCTTTTGAGAACCCTATGAATAGCAGAGAAGCACTGTCAAATATAGTGTCGGAAAATGAATCCTCCATGCTGGAAGGCATTCAATAAATGACTAGAGAAGAGTCATCTTCTCAAAGTAGAGTTGACCTTAATGATGGGAATGGGGTAAAGCCCCTGGGACCTCCTTTTACTGATGTGGCACGACTCAAAGTGAGAATGAGAAGAAACATAGTGACTGCAACATTGGACTAAAACATAAAAACATGGTGTGCATGGCAGTGTTGGGTTGTGTTTCCTTCTGTTGTACATAGGGTCACTATGAGTCAGATCCAACTCATGGCACCCAACAAGTCCCAGAAATGCAAGAGGCATTGTGAGAAGTCGAACCCAAGCACCATGACTTGTGAGGCAGTGTCTGACAATTCTGCTGCAGCTGCCAAGTTTACTTGCCAGAGGTACTATAATTAATGACTTTTGTCTAAGAAATCAGCTTTAACTTTCGCCACTTGTTTCCCTCCCATAATGTTTTGCTTTCACAGGACATTACTACTTACTTCTATTTAATTGGTATTTTTAGAATACTTCTGCAGCTTAATATGAAAACAACCCCTATATTTGGCCTGAAAACATAAGAAATGGCTTTTCTCTTTCATGTATAAGCCATGAAAGAGATGTGTAGAGTCCAGAGCTGCCCAGTGTTTTAGAATATTTTACATTCACTAATGTAAAAGGGCCTGCAGCCATAGCCTGTGGCATATGATCCTGTCAGATCTTGGAAGCTAAGCAGGGTAAGGCCTGGTTAGTACTTGGATAGGAGATCACCTGGGAACACCAGGTGCTGTAGGCTTAGGAGAAGGACCTGCCAACCCATTCCCAAAAATCAAACCGCCATTGAAAACCCTGTGAACAGTAGAGAACCACTGACAATAGTGTTTTGCCTGTTATACACAGGGTCTTTATGAGTCGGATACTGACTTGACGGCACCTAACAACAACAACAACAATGTAAACGGTGCTGTCTCAACTCACTCCATTGCTAGGTACGAAGTGCCTTCTCTTGCCAATCTACAGCAATCCATAAAGCAGGGTTTTTCAGTTCCATTCATCTCTCTATTATTTGTGCATTGTTTTTTAAACTTGCCCTAACAGAAAGAAAAAAAATCAATAATAAAATTTATCAGCATTATCCTAATTAAAAGAAGAGGTGGATTTATTAAATGGCTATATTTAGCAAAGCCCCAATAGTTTTAATAACCTGTAAGCTCAGCAACCAGGAAGTGATTTCACTGGTTGTCTGAGTGAGAATGAATTATGTTGTGCCAAAGGAGTGTGTGTGTGTTCCAGCACAACAAGATATTTTTATTTTATTTTATTCAAGAAAATACAGAACAGGAAGAATTTTAATATCATTCTGCTTCATTACCTTGATTGGAGTAAGGTTAAACATGTCTTTAGATTCACTCAAATAATTGAAAGGCTGATTCCTTTTCTTCTCCTTACTACACCACAGCCCCAAATCTCAAGAGTAACAGGAAATTTGGATTAAAACAAAGTCTATCTTCAAAGCTTTCAGCATCACATCTACACTATGGGAAAGGAAACATTTGATAAGGGAATTAAAACAGAGATCTTAATGGACTGGGGAGGGAGAAGGAACATTTCAATTCTGTCTGGGTACCTTGCAAGGTCATGATTAACTTTGCCAGATGCATTCAATCTGAAGAATTACTTAATATATGTGGGAATATGATCTAGCATTTCTTCACACTCAAAACTTTGCATTTGTTCACTTAGAAGAATTTGGATTGTTTACAAAATGTCACTCAGTGAAACTGATTTAAATACTTCTTCTGAGGATCCCCCTAGACTTATAGTTTTATTGGGGTATATCTTAGTAACACCACTATATCTGATTCATGAAGCATAGCCTTTATACACATCCTTAAGTGAGTCAAACACACTGAAATACATACTAATGACAGTTACAACATAATTCAATATATAGAGAAATTTCACTTACATTGTAGAAATTTCTAAACATTATGCTTACACTAACAAGCAAAAGAAATAAGAGTCTTTTCAGGGTGGTGGTTGTTAGGTGCCATCCAGTCAGTTCCGACTCACAGAGACCCTATGCACAACAACAGGAAATCCTGCTCGACACTGTCAATGCATATGATCTTTTCATGTTTGAGCCCACTGTTCCAGCTGCTATGCTTCTTCTTATATTAAGTAGTGCCACATCAGCAAAAGGAGGTCCCTGGGGCTTTATACCATTCCTGTCATTAAGGTCAACTCTACTTTAAGAAGACAACTCTTCCCTAGTTGTCTTTTGAGTGCCTTTCGAGGTAGGGGGCTCATTTTCTGGCAGTATATTGGACTGTCTTTCTCTGCTAATCATAGGGTTTTCAATGGCTAAGTGCTTCAAGAGTGGACTACTGGGGCCTTCTCCCTAGTTTGTCTTAGTCAGGAAGCTCATCTGAAACTTCTCTACCATGAGTGGCCCAGCTGGTATCTGAAATACCAGTGGCATAACTTTCAGCATCACAGCAACACCCAATCTCCCACAGCATGACAAGCTGACAGGCATGTGGGGGTGGTTCCTATTAGTGCACATATAATAATTAAATCCACAGAGTAGATGACATGCCTAAAAGTTAAAGTGAGGAATGAATATGTTTGAGGACAGATTCCTTAGGATCAGCAACCATTAAGGAGTGGGAAGAGAAAAGGAAACCTACAAAGGAAATGGACATGGGCAAGAGATAAAGGGAGCTAAAAGTGACCAGGGGAAGAAAGTAAGTGGAGTTAAAGGAGTGTCTGTGAGATGGAGCTTGAAATTCAGGGCAAATACGTGGCTGCCTTCCATAATTATGTATGTCAAGTTTATTTACACTTACTTATCCCTCTACATATGTCACTTATCAGCTGCCTGAGTTCCTTTTGCTCTACCTGGATAGAAATTGTGGGTAGGCAAGAAGCCCTTCAACTCATTTTTGGTGGCATCTATATCCCTAAGTGTTTGACAATAGTAAGAGGTGACAGCAGAGAGGCGGCAGCAGTAGCAGCAAGTGAAGTGGCACCTTCTAAAAATACAGCTCATATGTACCAAGAAGGTCAAGATTTCTAAGCTTTTCAAGTGGTACAGCTACTTTGAAGCATCAGGAGTTTATGATTCCTCATCCCTTGACAGCAGCTAGTATTGCAGCTTCCTCTTTTCAGCCTTTTCTCTCTCTCCCACCATCATACTTCTTCCTACCCTTTTCACACTTTCAAACTGTTTTGCTGCGTCTTATTTCTATGGCCACTTTCCCTGTTGCCATCATTCCAGAGGCATTCATCACAGCCCTTCTGTTGCTGCCACTGGTTGCTGGTTTTGCAACCTTGCCTCTCCTTCAGCTGTCAAGCAATCAACCACTTGGCTTAGACTGCCATTGTGGCAGTTCTGCTGTCTCTGCTACTGCTGTTCCCCTGTCTCTTTCATCTTTTGCATTGCCATCGCCACTGGTTTTCTGTCTTCACTTCTTTCTTCATGTTACCAGCTCAACCAACACTAGTAAAAGCAGGCAAAGACCACTAGAGAGCCTTTTGTTGGGCCTAATTATGCAACACTGGGGTGCAGTACAAGAGAGTGTCTCCCAGCCAGCTCACAAAGTGAACTAAGAGCCTTCTTACATGGTCAAAAAAGGGGAGTTTGCACCAAGTACGGAAACCTCTCATGAAAATGAAGGTTTCTGTTTGCACCAATCACAGATGTAACCTTTTGCACCAATTTTGGCAGTTTCTCTGCTGGGCCATCAAGGGAAGTGCTGCCTTTCTGGCCTGGGTTGGTTCCAGGGTCATCTAGATTTCACTTAGGCTCATGATAGAAGACAGTCCAGTGAAAAGTGCAAACTATTTGAAACAGCCATTGTTGGAGCTGCACCTTCAGGAACTGGAGTTGTACTGCAGCACCAATTAGCATGTGGCCTCCTCAAGGCATCTATGTAGTATTTAAAACCACCAGTGTAAGCATAAGAGTCATTCAATTGGCTGCTTGCCTGAGAAGTTTTCACTCAGAGCAGACAGGGTAACAAAGGAGAGCCTAACAGCTGCCAACTAGGGAGTCAGATCACCATATACCCAGGCATCCATGCTTCCTTGCAGAAAAATAAACAACAGAAGGAGCACTTACATGAAGAATTAAAAAGAAAAAACTTTATCATGAACACTAATATTGATTTTAACACTGTATTAACCATGCTATATACCCAGTACCCCTACGAGAGGTGGCATCCCCTGATCTGTCTCCTATGGAATGTTCTTAATGCATCTGCATATATTCCACCTTAATAGTCTACAGAATGGGGCTAGGGTTTGGCTTGGATGGTAGAGTGCTTGCTCTGTGCGCTTTGAGAGCTTGGGTTCAAGCCCCAGCCCCACAAAAACAGGAAAAGGATCTGGCATCCCACTCCTAAAACAATCAGCCATCAGTGCAGACAAGCACTGACATAGGGCCGGGGCATCATACACTTTCAGGGAGCATTTCGTCCTGTTGTACATAGAGTCACTATGAGTGGGATGCTACTCAAGGGCACCTAACAACAACAATGGTCTGCAGAACTTACATACTTTTCAAGACACACCTAAAAATTTTTTTCCTCTAAAGTAGGTCAGGAACTCCTGCTATATATTGAGTAGCACCTGATCTTTTTCTTCCACTACATCAGAATTGTGGTGGAATAGAAATAATAAAACATGTCTAGTTAATGCCTTTCTTGTTGAACTGCCTTCAGTGCCCTCTCTGAAGTACCTGGCACAAAGCAGAAACTCAATAAATTGAGTGTGTACCTTTAATATATGAATAGCCAATGATTGCTCAAAAATATTTATTTTGAGGCAATAGAGAAGTGCATATACTCTGAGGCTATATTGTCTGAGTTCTAATTGCAGCTGAGCCACTTTCTAGATATGTAATTGTGTTTGAGCTATTACTTTATCATGCAATTTTGCAAACTAAACAGAAAACTATTAACTTTACACAATTTTTACTCTCTATAATTATACTATAAAGTGTTGGTGAGAAAGTCTCCCATGACTGAAATGACACCACAGATAATCTTGGCCCTACCTTTCCCTATGGAGTTAATGAGGGCTGCATGTGATAATATATATGAAAGCATTTATAAATTATTAAAATCAAAACAAAGGTTAACTATTGCAGTGTGGTCACCCCTACTCGCACCTAAAATAATATCTGATCTATCTCTAGATTTACTTCTGGTTTCACGTTCATGACCACTTCATAGTCTGTTGTTTAAACAACCATTCCCAGACTTGGAGTGGAGCAGGTGGATTCAGTAATTGCTTAATTGTATGTGTATAATAAGGCTTGGCAGTTTCAAAAACATTCACCATGATAAAACACACAGAAAATAATAAGTCCCCTTGAGAGATTTAAAAGTCTAAAGCAGTGTCAAAAATTACCCAGTTTTGCTTACTTTGGCATGTCACACTGTCTGGTTACAGGGTGATATGACTCCTGTTTTGGATGAGAGTCTGGTTATTTGGCATGATTTAAAGCCTTAGGGGAATCCCAGTTTATCACACACTGTAACAAAATTCTACAGGCATAAGTGTATGATGATCCCATCTTAGTAGTTGACATATGCAACTGGAGTCATTCATCTTTTTAAAACATTTACTCTATAGGCAGCTAAGTATATCCCCTGTGGTGAACTCTCTGTGTGGCAACAGCATGGCTGTGTGTAATAGTGGCTGAAGGAAGGAAATCTGTGGCAATGGACTAATTTTGTCTGTGCTGCCAGCTCCCGTGGAAGTGACATGTCACAGCCCATGCTGCTATCTGTTTCAAGAATATGTGCACATAGAGGTCTTATGACCATCCTCTATGCCCAAAGAGAAAAGGAGCTGTAAATAAATGTGTTGCTACAAGGTCAAGCCCTCCACAGAGGAGTAGGCAACCTTTTCCTGTAAATGGCAAGGAAATAAATGTTTTAAGTTATATAAATCCATGAGTGTCTGTCACAACTATTCAACTTGGCCATTGTAGCACAAAAGCAGCCATATGCAATATCCAAGCAAATCACTTCTGCTATTATTGTTCAATAAAACTTTATATATAAAAACAGTGGCAGGCCAGATTTTCCCAGGCTTATGACTTTCCCATTCCTACTTCATAGCATCCTATGACTCTTTCCAATACTAGCATTTTGTATAAAATAGTCTAGCAACTCTGGCATCCATGGATACAGAATGCTACAGGATATAATATTTACAAATAGATTTGATTATTTTCAAGTAAAACCAGGGCATGTCTAAATTTTGACATCAAAATAATATCTTCCTGCCAACTTTTTACTCAGAAGTGGCACATGATCTAAATATATATACTAAATTAAATTTTAAAATTTGTCACAATGTGGAATACTGTTTAAAAATTAGGCAAGAGTTTTTTAATGTCTTTTTTAATGTTGAAATTCAATTGAATTAAGCGATTCATCCCAGATAATTAACTAAGTAATTAAAGTTCTTTATATTTTTGCATTCCCTTTTTACAATTTACCTTCTTAATAGTAAGCAACTCATTAATAATTATTTTTAAAAGTGTAAATCAGAAATATCATATGAAGTCCCTGACATTTTTATCAGCATCTACCTTCTCTGTCGGTAGATAAATATCATTGTCATTTCAGTGACCTGAAATGGACAAAAGATTCACCTCCTGCCTTCTTCCTTCATGAGAAATCCTCTTCTTGTAAACTTAATTAATACTCATTACAGAAGGGAAATCAGTTTATGATTTAGTGTCATTGACTTCAAGCACCAGAGATTTTCTGTGATTGTCAAGGACAGCCTTCAGCATGTTATATGTGGTACAGTGATACTGTTAATAAAGATGTAGATGAAAAATGGACTTGCCTTTCTGCCATTCATTTTTATTTCTCTTCTTGCCCTTTCTGTTGGTTTATATTCCGAGACAATACTGGAAATTTTCAAAAGGAGAAAGATCCAAGGGATGACAAAAGTATGTTGAGCAGAAAATAAGGAGAACTGGGAAGAAGTTTGATTTCTCTACTGGCCAGGGCTGAAGACTCTTGTTGCTATTGTTAGATGCCATTGAGTTGGTGTCTGCTGACTCATAGCAACCCTATGTACAACAGACGAGAAACACTGTTGTTAGTGCCTCTCTGTTATTCATAGGGTTTTCAGTGGCTGATTGTTTTTTGGGAGTGGGTTGTTGGGTCCTTCTCCTAAGCCTACAGCACCTGGTGTTCCCAGGCGGTCTCCTATCTAAGTACTAACCAGGCCCGACCCTGCTTAGCTTCCAAGATCTGACGAGATTAGATGCCACAGTGTTACGGTTGCAGGCTAAAGATTCTTAGAGCATACAAATAGTATCATTCTCACACATTCCCCAAACAAAGAAAACTTTAACTTTTCAATTTCAAGAGGTTTTCTTCCCTTGCCGGAAACTGGAGAATGGACATGGGCAGGTCAGGCATGACTGGGGACAGGAGCAAGCCAGCCCCTTTTCATCATTGCTTTCAGGAAACACAGCCAGGATCTCATTGTGCTTGAGCTGTTTTCTGATACAGGTGAGTGGTGGTGCGGGCTCCCTGACCTACCTTGCCACAGGGTGGCTTAGTTAAGCAGCTTCAGTTTACCTGACCTGATCCTGATCAAGAATGGCAGTATCCAGAAAGGTGCAAGCAGTCAGGAATAGGCATTACCCACATTGGGCTCTGAATTCTTAGGTGATATGTAATAATATATGTTGGTAGCTGTTTCACTACTGTGATAGAACAATCACTGCTTTTTGACTTGTGTCAGAAATCCATCTCCAATCTGAGCCTGGGTCCATTTCCAGTTCATACAGTCTGAGCCTGCGTCCATTTATGGTCTTTATTGTCTGAGCCTGGGTCTATTTATGGTCCATATAGAAGCCTCTTTCTTGTAAATTAGCCAATTATGTGACATTTACTTAAGGAGAATGGACCAAAAAAAAAAAAAAGAATCATAAAATAGAGTCTCTGTATCCCCTCCCCCTCTCCTTTTTCTTTGTAAACTCTTTCCCAGTTAATGGTGAGAACAGGAATTTCCTAGAAGAAACAGAGACCTGGGTTTGTTTAGGCCTCTGACCTCCTCTTGGAACATGCTCCTTGAAATACGAATCACATTTCTCACTTAAATATTTTTCAGCTCCTAGAGCAGCTGACCTCACACTATCTTTGGATTGTGGATAAATAGGTAACTATCTGTATGTGACTGTTAAGTTTGGATTTTTCTTAGTTCTAACATCAAATGATAGAAGTAAAATTTGGTAGATTCATTAAAAATTTAAAGGGATTGTGAAACAATACTGGTAGTCTGAGACGGCCACATAACCAGGAAATTGTCCATGACCAAGAAGAAGCACTGTGTCTGATGGAGACAGGCTTGATCTTCAATTTTACAATTCTTTTTTGAATAAGTAAAAAATTTTTCCATTTACTTAATTCCATTCCTGGTGTTAAGCAATTTCAACAATATAATAGATTTAATTTAACTTAGTCCTGTTAAATTGTGTGGTCATTTAACCTTCAAAATCTGTTTACATAATGCCAAGAGATTCTATTTTTCTTTACCCAAAAGATCAATTTTCTTCTAGTCGGGAAAATATACACTGATAAAATCGGGTGCTATTGCTCCTAACTGGGCAATTGGGCACCAGTTAGGAAAACAAAAGTCTCAGTTGCAAATACAAACAGTTATAGAAGCATGTTATTTTCTAAATTTTCTGTCAAAGTGAATTGTGTTATATTATAATGTCAATGACTTGGACTGAATGCAAGATGAAACATAAAACTACAAAGATTAAGCTCTCATTCTTCTCCTTTAAATATAAACGTGAGGAGTGGGGCCATTATTAAAAATATCTTACTTATGTCCCTTTTTAGGCTAACATGATCTATGAACCCGCTGGGGTCTCCTTTAAAACAGATTTGGACCCTGTGATTGGCAAAGCCTGTGCCTAATGCCAGTCTTCTCACTGCAGAGAGGCATTATCCACCAGCAGATGGAAGATTTGGCTTAGGTCAGAGTCTTTATTAGTGTCTCTTTGGCACATGCACAGAGATATTTTTAAAAGCAAGATGATTATTGAGGACAGAGCATAAGTCTGGCTGTTCTGCTCTGGAAGAATAACTACACTTGACCCCCAAGCAGTGAGTAAATAGAAATGATTGCCTGTAAAATTCCTGATCAGTTTTGGCTGTGCTGAACATATCTGAAAATTAGCATGGCTTTGTCACTCATGGGCAGGCCAAGTTTAAATGAATAAATATTTTTTTTGGAGTAGAGCATCTCTATATATTCATATTCCCCACAATATAGTCAGCAAAGACTTAACTTAGTTCTTATTTCATTCTTATGATTGTTAATTATAATATTCATATTTTATGCCCACTTAATGAATTCTATATGATGCATTCTGAAATCACTTCCCCTCTTTATAACAGGTAATGAATAGCATCTGCATTTAATAGGCTAAATAATTTTAATATGAATAGAACTTAATTTATTGCCCCTAATAAACACTTTGACTTTTTCTTTTCCTTTCTTTTTTTTTATTTTATTTTATTATTATTATTTTTTTATGTGGTACTTAGGTGTTGAACCCAGGGCCTCACACCTACTTTGCAAGTCCTCTACCACTGCGCTGCACCCTCAGCCCAATTTTTATTTTTTATCTTGAGACAGGAACTCAGTAAATGTGATCCTGCTACCTCCACCTCCTAAATTGCTGGGATTACAGGTGTGAGCCACCAGGTCTGGCTTAACACTTTGATTTCAAAGAGCAAAGGATAAACAGAGTTATAGCTAAGAATAATGAATTTTCCATAAAAACTAGTTGAAATTAGATTGTATCGAGATTGTACTTAAAAAGTCATGTCAAGAATCTTCAATCAACAAAGGAAGTCTCACACTGACCCTCAGCATCACTCCCTTCTCCTGCCACAGGGGGACCATTTCATCCAGAAATACAGATACATTCTCTTACACCCATACGCACATCCCATCTCATATACAGGCACTGTTTCTGATGCTCTTGCATAGCATTAAGGTTCAAACCTACTGAATATTCCCATGAGTAGGTTCTCCGCAAGGTGGGGGTTGTGAAGAATAACTTGTTGTTGTTGTTGTTAGGTGCCATCGACTCGGTATCCGACTCATAGCGACCCTCATAGGGTTTTCAATGGCTGACTGTTTTGGGATTGCCTTGGGAGTGGATTGCCACATCCTTCTCCCATTTTTGTGGTGCTGGGAATTAAACTCGGGACCTCAGAGACTGCAGCGCAGCGCTCTACCAACTGAGCTAAATCCCAGCCCCTGTGAAGAAAAACTAGGCAACACATTAATCTGATCCTACTATCTCTAGCACCTAATCATAGATATGGTTCAGTGAGATTCAGCTCAGCACACCATGTTACAAAGAATATCACTAATTCTTTTTTTCCTGGTTTCTATTTTAAAACATTAAATTTGAATTTTACATGTTTGCAGTTTGGGAGTTATGGCAATAACTTCCCAAATGGAGGCATACTGGCCCTTCTTTCACCCTCAAATTTATTGTGTGCATTCTTAATAAAGTGATTTTTATAAGGGCAGGATTTGATCAGTGGGATTTTCTGCTTTCAAACCTTCCTGGTTCCTAATTGCTTTCAAAATGAAATGCCAATTCTTGAAGTATTGAATCCAATGCTGCCTTTTGCAAACTGGTTTCATTATCTCTCTCCTGGCTCATACCTTGCCCACAATTCTACCCATTCTGTTCCCTTGTGTTTTTATAGGCAACCAATGTTAAATAATTTGCAGCAACTCAAGCATGGCATGCAGTACATGTTGCATATTTCTCACACAGTATATGCACCCACACAGTATGTGTGGTATACTGCCTCTGTGCCTTGTTCTGCAATAAACATGGGATAAATAGAGAAGAAAACATTGGAAATGATACATTATTCTTTTAAGGATTATGTGAATATCCCCATGTGGTTTTGGCATGGCCCAATATATGAATTATTTGATTCTAACTTTTCACAATTGTACATGGATATGTATATAAGAGATTCTCTCCCTGTATTCCTGGGGTCATGCCATTGTTCTCACCATCACCCCAGGCTGAGGGGAAAGGGTAAACATGGGATAGGTTCATAGCTGGAGTGTCAAGTGGGGTAAGGATCCAGGTCCCCTTGAGATTCATCTGGTACCCGCTTCTCACTGCTACTCTCAAATAAAACCATCAGTTAATTTGAGATTGTCTACTCCTTGTACAAGTCTATCTGGACTTGTCTAACATTTCCAATTGTCTATTTTTTCCTTAAAGTTTTAGACTATTCAATGAAATATTTTTTTCTGCTATATGATTCACTTTTCCAAGGTTCAGAGTAGTATTACTAAAAGTATTCTAATACTTTGATTTTATACACACATTTTATTTAGTATTATTAAGGCATTGTATGATAACGTTTAGGGGCACAATTGAAACCTTCTTAGAAACTAACTCAGTTTGAATAAGACTTTTAAAAACTATCTTTATTGCTTTTAATTTATAAAAGTAATATATGCTACTAAAAAGTCAAACACTATAAAAAATAAAGTAACTAAAATAATATAAAACAGAAAAGGCATTACGAACGGTAAAAAAAACATGTAATATGTCTGTATACATTATTTCACATTTTCAAAAAAGAGAATTTTTGCCTATGGTTATGGACATTCTGATGCCTCTTGGACAAGAGAATCACTCATAACTGTGTTTTCATAATTATGTCTATGTGAAGAGGTTTGTAAAGTGTTTTGAGAAAAAATTGCACTGTTAATTCTGCTTACAAATACTTTTCTACCTTTGTATCTCTACAGAATTAAGGCAATGGCTAGACTACAAGGTAACAGAGATGGGATCTATGTATTTGTGAGAGAGAAAGGGATTCAGGGTACATTATAGAGAAGAATAACTATTGAGCTGCAGTTTGAAGCCTATTTATAAATTTACCAACAACTTGAGAAGGAATAAAGAGACTATGCAACTGTAACAAGCCTTCAAAACACCAAAATATATGAAAGAACCCCGATTTTAATGGGCAAAAATGATTTCGTATAATTGAACATTGTGCCCCAACAAGGCCCTGATAAGATTTTTGGCACTTCCAATTTGTGAATGTTCTGGATTTCAACAGATTCAAACAAAAAGTTAGATAGGAAATCTTATAATAGTCAACAATTTTTTCAAAAACAAGTAGCAGTATAAAATGTCACTTTTGTAGACTAAAAAGTAAACCTGCAAAGATATAACTTAATCTGAAAACTGTGAATATATTACCTTACATGGCAAAAGAGATTTTGCAGATGTGATCTAATGAAGGACTTTGGAATCTTGAAATTGTCCTGGATTCAGGGAAGCCCAATGTAATCCCAAGTGTTCCTGTAAGAGAGAGGCAGGAAGATCAGAGAAGAGAAATATAAAGTCAGAAAAGGGGTTGGGCGGAAGAACTTTGAATATAAAGGAAGGGGTCACAAGTGAAAGAATATAGGTGACCCTATAGGCTGGGTCAGGATAGGAAGTAGATGATCCCCTTGAGGTTCTAGAAAACACATAGCTCTCCTGATAATTTGATTTCAGTCTCCAAAATCCATTTCATATACCTGACTTCCAAACAGTAAGATAAATTTGTATTGTTTTAAGCCACTGATTTTGTGGTAATTTGTGGCAAGAGTAACAAGAAACTGATTTATTCGTTGTATTGGGTACCTTTCCTATATTTTTTATTTGTTTTACTATTGCCACTGATGTTTTCTTAGTTAATTTCAGGGACATGAGCATATATGAAGAAAGAACATGGTCTCATACTTACTGATGTCCTTCTTGTGTTTTCATTTTTGTGAAATGACACATCTATTTTAAAAAATATCTTCAAGGGTTTGTAAGAGCTGTGAATGGAGGAAATGACTATTTGGGATGTTGTTGTTAGGTGTCAAGTTGGTGTCCAACTCATAGTAAGCCTATGTACAACAGGCAAAACACTATTGTTGTGCTTCTCTGCTATTCAAAGGGTTTTCAATGGCTGCTTCTTTTTTGGGAGTGTGTTGCCAGGTCCTTCTCCCATCCAAGTACTAACCAGGCCTGACTCCGCTTAGCTTCTGAGATCTGATGAGATCAGATGCCACAGTGGTACAGCTGCAGACAGTACAGCTATAGGCTTATGGAAACATATTTTACCAAAAAAGTAAGTAGGATTTACCTTTACTACAACATAAATCAGGAGAAATTTCAAATAATAAAAAGCACTGTTAATTCTGCTTCCAAATATTTTTCTGTCTTTGTATGTCTACAGAATTAAGGCAATGGCTAGACTAGAAGGTAATAGAGATACTTGAAAGTGTTATATACTACATGTTTTTAAGTCCTTATGAAGAGCATTCTCCTTTCTCAGTGGCTCAGATAGGTAACCCTCATGACTTGTGAAGCACTATCCAAGAGCTAATGGGCTGCATGCCTGAGACTCCCTCTAAATAATTGACTGTCTGTGATCTAGCTCCAGAAAGTACAATTATGTTTTCCAGAAAGGCACTGATTTGCCAAGTCTTGTTACACTCTCAAGAGTTATCCACTCCACCTAACAAGATTCCCTTAATAGAAAAGGAAAGAATGTTCTAGTCATTTATCAGTAGATATTTGCTAAAATACCATCTCTGGCAGCTCTTGAAATTTGGTATTGTGTGTGCTAACTCAGGTTTTTAAAGTCGCTTAGCCCCTTGTCTACTATTCCTAGCCATGGATATTTTGATTAAGACCTTATAAAAGCCAGCCAGTGAGTTTCTGTGGCAGAGAAACTGACCAAATTAAACTTTTGGGAAGAAATATTTATTAAAGGTTAGAAGATCAGTCCATAATGGCAGTAGGGCAGGCTTGGCAGCTGTGGGCAAGAAGGAGACAAATTCACATCATGGTGGATCAGGAACAGAAAGCAGAGAAAGCTGCTGGAACCTGAGGTCCAGGGTAAAAAATCTCCACAGACCACCCCCCGATGACCTATTTCCACAAAGCTGGAACCCACCTCCCAAAGTCCCATACTTGCCCAAGACAGCACCACCAGCTGGGGATCCAATATTTAAACACATGACCTTTGGGGGTGGGACAAAAAGATAGATCACTACAGAAAAAAGTTTGGACCTAAATCATATTTGGGATGCAAGGGTATATAGAAAAATAATCCCACCAAAAGACATGCAAGTAGAAGAGAGACATTTGGGGGTGGGGGGAGGAGGGGCACAAAAGGGGAAGGGGAACTTATCTGTGCAATGTACAATGAAACACATATATGGAAATGTCACAATGAAATGCATGTCAGAATGAAACACATTAAGTTGTACATTAAAAATTTCCAATATAAAAGAAAAGAAAAGCTAAAACAAATGACTAACAGAGAGTAAGAATGTGGAAAAAAGAAAAGATTCAAACCATAACAGAACCTCAACCTATTTCTGTCTACCCTTGATTCCTACCCAACTATAGATTAGGATTTCCCTTCTGAGACATTTCCAAATTCCTTTTAGCCTACATAAAGAAAAGATAAAGAAAGGGAAGAATACATAGATCTATAAGATGGAGAAGAGAGAATTTAGAATTTGCTATCATACATAGTACATCTTTAGATAGATAATGATATATAATAATGATAACAATCCCATTAATAATAAGTAATGGCATTTAGGTTTTATGTGCTTATATTACAGGAACTGTGTTGAACAATTTATGTGCATGCTTTCACTTACATATTTCAGCAATTCAATGAGTCAAAAATGAGATAGAAGCCAGCATATAAAGGGCCAGTAATTCTCTCAATATCCCTCACCAATAAATGACAGGATTTTAGCTCAGAGTCCAGAGTAAATGTTGAGCTATTTCATGTGCTTCCTACTGCTAATTACTTTGAATTACTTAGAATTTATCCAAAAGCTGGATATTACTCTTCTTTTATGGTTGGCAGTTGAGAAATTGGTTCTCAAGGAGATGATTAGTCTGGTTAATTCAATAACCAAACTGTGGGCTTTTCAGACTCAGTAATGTTCTGTGGCATGTAGTGTTTTTCACAGTATGTATATCCTATACCTCTGTGTTCTCAATTTCAGGTTGCCAAGAGACAGAATAAAGAATTTCTGTTGTAGCAGGAAGACACTATTAATGACCAAGAAAATACCACTTAAATTATGTTTGACCAAAGAATATGCACCAAATATAAAAGCAAACTGGTGGTTGACAGACTGTTCTTTGATTGCTGGGGTATAGTTAACACATAACATCTATAATCAAAAGAGAAGCACCTTGAGTATTAGTCACTGAACAAATAGACCTTATCTTCATCTATAAAGTAGAAAAGAACCTTCTTCCACCTTTAGGCTACCAGTGGCAGGGGTCATCATTTTTCTCATGTTTGGAGAAGACCTTTTCTCCAGTCATGGTGTTGCAGTCACAGCTTCTTGCATTTTTAAAGGACTTCTTCAGTGCAGACATTGTGCTAAATACCTTCACCGTATTACATTGCTTTAAACTCACAGTAGGCCTGTTGGGTCCATTTCACAGATTGGGAAATGGAAGAAGAATCATTATAGCTAGGATACCACAGTCCTCACCTATTTATAAGGTAAAGATGTTGATTAGGAGTCAAGGGATCTAGACTTTGATCTAAAATCTGATGTCCCCTAGTCAGGAAATAACCATGCAAGTTACTTACTTTCCACACCCAGATGTAGCCAAGTATCATACTTCTACTGCAGCTTGCTTCCATTGCATGGCAGAACTTCCTTATGTGAACTATCTAATAATTAATAATAATATTTAGACTCCAGAAAATATTTTTAACTTAAACCACATTGAATTAATTGTTTAGTGTTCATTAAACATGATCAGACTTGAATTGCACCTTGTGGAAATGAGTGCTACTTTGGTCAATAAAGATGTGTAGGAGAATATCTCAAAAAAGGAGAGGTAAGTCACTCAAAATGCATAATTATTTTGTAGTGCTTCCCTAAAAATATTGAATAAGGATAGAAATCAATGCATGTATTTGATAAGAAACAGGCAAAGCGATTTTGATTTAACCTGAAAATAAAGTTGAAATATCAAACATCTTTTAACATGGAAGTTATGTCCTGGGAAATTGTTTATTTTTTGATAGTGCTGTCTAGAATAAAGTTGGAAAGGGAAAATATGAAGTGAGGCAGAGTAATAATCAGCCTCCTGCTCTGGAGGAGCTATGAGGTGATAAGCTGGAAAGATGGTAAGAAAAGAGATTGAACAGACATGAGAGGAAAATATCAGGCCCTGTGCAGATTCTGGAGGCTGGACATCTAGCTTAAGAAAGACAAAGGAAGAAATAAAAAAGATTTGAGGATTTTGAACCTGAGTGCCTGGGAAAGACAGTCTCAATGGGAAAATCCAGAATAGAAAACTCCATGAAGAAGAAAGACTATGGTAAGGATCTATTGAGCAGATGATGAATAGGCAGTTAAGTATGAAGAGCCAATGCAGTGGAGAAAGCTCCAATGCCAGGGGGAAAGATGTGAAACCATCTGGGCAATGGTGTACTTGACAGTGAAGCCATAGACCAGCTGAGCTTCCACACCTGCCAAAGAAATGGTAGGGAAGATGGGCAGCTCAGGATGTCTGTCTATTTGTAGAATTGGCAAAGGAATGTTTCAATAAGAAGAAAAGAAAAAGGGAGATTTGATAACAAAGATACATTAATAAAAAAATTACAGGGTATACAAATATACATACATGTACATGTATGTGTGTATTGTTGTTAGGTGCCATCAAGTCGGGTCCCAAAGTAATCCTGAAATATGTGTATATATAACCCAAATTATGTATATATATAATATATGTATATATGTGTGTATACATGTATGTGTGTGGGTGGGTGTTTGTGTGTGTATAAAATATATGTGAGGTTGGGGTTTAGCTCCATTGGTAGAACTCTGCTCTGCACTCTCTGAGGCCCTGGGTTGATCCGCAGCACTGCAAATATGGGAGAAGGAACTGGCAGCGCACTCCTAAAACAATCCCAAAATGAAAACTCTATGAGTAGCAGAAAAACACTGACATCATGCTGGACATGGCACAGTGTTGGGGAGTGTTTCTTTATGTTGAACGTAGGGTCACTATGAGTCGGACCCTACTCGATGGCACCTAACAACAACAACAATAATATACATGTATATACATGAACAAATTCCAAAATGAGGGATTAGGAGGAGAACACAACCAAGTATCACCTGGACTTTTGTATTTTTACCACCATTATTAATACCTTTATGTTGCTTTTTTTTCTTAATCTGAAGAGGGGCTCCTTTTTGTAGGTAAACAAATTGTTAGAAATGTCTGCCATGCCCCAGTGAATTTGCTTTCCCAATGAATTTGCTTTCCCAATGAATAATTTCCTTTATACCTATTTTGGCATTGTTTATTCCATAATTTCTCTCATCATCATGCTGTTTTGCTTCCAGAAACATATTTTCAAATGCCTGGTTACCTAATAAATATTCTTCTTAGATGCTGCCAACTCTTGGCTATGTGCAGAATTGCTGAGCTATACTGTTGTTACTGACTCTAATATTTTTAATGCCTCTTGGAATCATACCAGCATTAACCATTATAAAATACCAACTGTTACTCAATTTGAAGAAATGTGATTGCACTTCTGTGCTTCCCAAAACAACAAGCCTTTCTGAGATCAGTTTTCTTTTTTTAGTTTCTCAGAGAATACAATATTGAGATCTGTGATGGGTTGCCAAGTGCAGGCTACTGATATTTGTTTTTTCCTAAATTATTTTATGTATTGAGAATTTGCCTCAGGACAGAATATTCTGTAGAGACTAACATATGATAAATACATTGTGGTATAGTGATCCCTTACCCCATCCCATCCCCCAGTGTTTGTGTAAAGTTTTCTGTTAGGAATACTTATATTTTCATTAAAAAGGCAAGTAGTGGATCTATTTTTCACTTTCAATGGCTCAGTCCATTCCTACATTACATGGCATTCATTATGCTACAGACAGTCAAGAGATAAGGGGTCAATTGAACATTCAGGATTTTAACTTTAAACTTTGACTTAAATATTTAAGCTAAGTAGTCTAATTCTGATGTAAGCTTGGATACATCTAATATTCATTTGTGCCACAGAAAAGTGTTTCAGAGCAATGTTTTAAGAAGAAAGAGTTGTCTGAATTCAAAAGTGCCAACAAGTTCCCACAATCTAAGCAATCACTACAAATATTGAGCAAACAAAATCAATCAATATTAATCATGTTGGGAAAAAGAGAAGCAACAATTGATTCATATATTGAAAAAATTCTGAGATGTCAATGTGTTCAGTGCTATCTACTATTAGTCAATCAGCACATGGGCATATTTAGTATTTATGGTGTTGAATACAATACTACTTTCTCGGGATCCAAAACAACCCTAGAGTGCTTCACATTCCCTGTGGGTAAGAGGAATAAAGAAAAATTTCCTTGTAAAAAAACCAGAGCTGGGTTTCAGCAGACAATGATAAGATCACCAGATGAGAAGTAAGAAAAAAATAAAATTCTAGAAAGAGGAAAAACTTTCTATGAATGTTTAGAAATTGCTTCCTGTTGAGTGTATTTGTTTGTTTTACATGTTAAAAGTCACAGAAGAAAAACAGGATATTAAGAGACTGTCCGAAGAAAATATTAAGAGAATAGGCTGTAATATTTTGGCAGATCACTCAGGATGAGATAGAATGATTACTTCACTTATACTAATATTATGTAGACAAAAACACATTTAAACATGTGTTCCTAGAGAAATCTCTTATCATGCAGAGCTCACTTTGTTCCTTTTACCATTGCTGCATTGCATGATTTTAATAAATGCTGCTAAGAGAGCTATTTCTTCTTAGCCAATAAATTCAACCTTGAAATTTAGTTTCAAGACCGTGACACCTGTTACTTAATTCAGTCCAAGCCTGGTCAAGTTCTGCCCTTTGACTAAGGAAGAGCCTGTCTGGGAAGGAATCTCTGACATAGTCCTTTCAATAAAAATAAATCTTATAAATTTGACTATTTAGGATACAAAATTAAACATTTGAAGACTGTCTTAAACCAGGGACTCAGCAATCTGCTTGAGTACCTTCTTAATCATTCTGCTCTGAAAGCCCTGGAGTGGGTCAGGTTAAGGCTACAGAAGAACTATGATAAATCCCCCTGTCTTCTATCATACAGATGCTGACACATTGAAAACACATGAAAGTCAGACATGACCACGTGCAATTAAAATCTTCAATGGACTTTTTAAAACTACTTAGGAAAGAGGAGCAATGACTCACAAAAATCCTCAAGTCCTAATACAGCAAAAAGGGACTTCACACATGTGACCATGGTGACAGGCTCTAACATGAGGAGACTGTTCTGGATCACTTTTGTAGGCCCAACCTAATCACATGAGTTCTTAAAATGGGAGAAGGAGGGCAGAGTGTGAGTCTAAATATGATAGCAAGAGAAAGATTGAATGTCCTATTAGTGTTCTGAGATATGAAGGCCACGTGTAAAGACCCAGAAGAGCCCTC
This sequence comes from Pedetes capensis, assembly GCA_007922755.1. Classification (NCBI taxonomy): domain Eukaryota; kingdom Metazoa; phylum Chordata; class Mammalia; order Rodentia; family Pedetidae; genus Pedetes; species Pedetes capensis. Next base: position 289,992 of record VMDO01000296.1, on the reverse strand, counting down.
AGCAAGCCAAGGGTGGCCTCCAGCCAAAAGCCAGAGAGCAGCATAGACTTCATTCCTAAAATTTTATGGCAATGAGTCCTGCTAACACCTGAACGAACAAGAAAGGGAGTTCACGCCTTAGAGCCCATATACAGGAACACAGCCCTCTGATGCCTCCTTATCTCATCCGAATGAGACCGTGGCCACATTTTGCTGTACACAGCTCTATGGAATAATAAAGTTATCTTGTTTTAAGCCACTAAATGGGTGGTGGTTTGTTACTGCAGACCAAAATACTAAAGCACTACTAAGATGTGTGGTAAAAATAATTATTCTATTGACACTTTGGAAAGGGGAGGAAAAGATATAATTTTTAGGAAGAGCATCACTAGAATAGAGTGTGAAATTATTTTGAAGGATAAGGAGATGTGAACTGGGTTCAGGAGGGGACAGCATTCTTCCTTAAGGGAAGTTCACAGAGAAGATTATGAGGAAAGGTGCTGGAATTAAGTCTGAACTAGAAATGTGTTCTGGGGGACTCTGCGTGCAAGATGAGAAATTTGAGCTGTCGGAGGTAATTCTTACTTCAACCCACACTAACAGAGCAGCTATTTGAGTTTTTCTGCCACCCAACATGTGCTAAGTTGCAGCCTTCTTACATATCTCTTCAGCAGTATCAAGAGCAATAACCACAAAAATAAGTAGCAATATTTATTAATTACTAAACGCCATGCACTGTACTAAGAACTTTATTCATAATATCTATTATATCCTCACACCAAATATTGATTTTTAAATGAGAAAATTGAAGCTTAGTGAGATTTAATTAATTCACTTATATTAGGACATAGAGCTAAGTAGTGAAAAATTCAGTATTTGAATCCAGGCAGTGAAAGTCAAGAGCCCAGAGTCATAGGCATTTTACATATTGTCAAGTAAGATGATCAGACATCTTGTTTTTCCTTCCTGGAGAACATGTTTTTAATGTATATTTAACTCATCAGCCACAGGCAAAATAGAGAGAATACAAACTGACCTATGTGTGGTTGTAGTTGTTAGGTGCTATTGAGTTGAGTCTGACACAAAGTGACCCTCATAGGGTTTTCAGTGGCTGATTGTTTTGAGATTACTTCGGGAGTGGATTGCCATATCCTTCTGCCATTTTTGCAGTGCTTAGAATCGAGCCCAGGGTCTCAGAGAGTGCAGAGCAGCACACGCCAACTGAGTTAAACCCCAGTGCCACCTATGTGTAATCTATTTTAAAAATAAAATTGAAAAACAGATCCAGTTATTTAATCATCAGAAAGGTCTATATTGACCACAGCATGATTCATCCAAAAATTGTTAACATACCATGGCCCAAAACTTCTAACTGGCTATGAAAAAGATGATTCAAGAATCAAATATAAACTTAAGCTAAGTTGCATCTGACTCTCAAAGAATGCCTGGCATCTGTGCAACTTACAAGCCTTCTATGCCTACAGTTCTATTACTAGTGAGGAGCAGCTGATACAGTATTTAATAGGTTTTTAATACAGTATTTAATAGGAGACACATTTGTGTTACTCTGCTGAAGTGCCTTTCTTGGATCCTATAATTTTCCATATATTGTTATGCATGAGTGGAGGTAAACTAGAAAAAGACTTAGTTAACATAGTGCACTTTTTGGTAGGTGCCATGGAGTCGGTTCTGACTCATAGCCACCTTCTGTATAACAGAACAAAACACTCTCCAAAATTGTGCTATGCCCCACAGGCACTATGTCAGTGGTTCTCTGCTATTCATGGGATGTTCAATGGCTGATTGTATAGAGATTGTTTCAAGAATGGTCTGCCAGGTCCTGTTCCCATTTTTGTGGTGCTGGGCCTCACAGTGTACAGAGCAGCACTCTACCAACTGAGCTAAACTCCAGCCCCATTACAAATGAAAAAGAAATGAATGGATGAAAGAATGAGTTAACGCTGATGCTGAGAATCAAGACACAGGGTCTATATGTTGGCTCAAGTTCTCAAAAAAGTAGTCATTACTTTCTGCCAGAATATAAAGGTCAAATCCAGAATATGAAGTTAAAATTCATATATTTAAAGTTTGAACTTCTGAGTGAAATCTCCTTAAGCATACATTAATTAGTAGAAAAAGCATAAATGTCAACACATCCAAACACAACCTGTCTAGTTTTCTTTGAACGCAGAAAAGCATGACAAATTCTAGAAAAACTAAAATGTGATAATCCATCCTTGGATTAAGTTGATATTATAAGGACAATAATTAATTTGCAGAAAAAGGAATATGGCTAATGATGTTTCTTTGATGGCTTACAAAATTTATCACTGATCATACACTTGAAAGCTAACTTTCTTCTGTTGTTGTTGTTAGGTAACATGGAGGTATGTCTGACTCATACTGACCCTCATGGGGTTTTCAATGACTAATTGTTTGGGGAATGTTCCAGGAGTGGATTGCCATGTTCTTTTCCTGTTTTTGCAGTGCTAGGAATCGAACTCTGGTCCTCAGAGAGTGGAGAGCAGCACTGAGCTAAACCTCAGTCCAACATTCTTCTAGTAGAATACACTTCTGTTGTTTTGGTTCTTTTACTTGATTTGGTTTGATTTTAAACTTGCCTTTCTTTAAAAACATTTTTACTGTACTGGGGATTGAACTAAGGATATTACCCATGCTAGGCAAGCACTCTACCATTGAGCATGATTTGTTTATTCATTTATTTTTTAAGATAGGATCTTGCTAAGTTGCGCAGGTTGCCTCTGGACTGAAACTTGCATCCTCCTGCCCCATCTTCCCCAGTTGTGGGAATTAAAGCCCACAGTCTAAATAATTAGCCGTTGTAAACCCTATGAATGGCAGGGAAGTACTTTCAAATATGGTTCTGGAAAATGAGTCCCCCAGGCTGGAAGGTATTCAAGAAATTACTGGGTATGAGTTGCCTCCTCAATGTAGAGTCAACCTTGATGATTAGAATAGATTAGAATAGAATGACATCTATTCTGTCATTAGAAAGCCCAAGGACCTCCAGTTGCTGATGTAGCACAATTCAAAATGAGAAGAAACACAGTGGCTGCAACAATGGGCTCAAACATAAAAATACTATGCATGGCATAGTGTTGGGTAGGGTTTTGAACCTGCTCTACATACAGTCACTATGAGTCAGACCAAATACCATGGCACCTAACAACAACAAGGTTATTATTATTCCATGGGGTTTTCTTTTGTGGTTTTTTTTTTTTTTTTTTAGTATTCCATTTTCCTTCTTTTTGCTTCCATTGCCTTTCATTACCTGTTCACTCGTGCTTGACCATATGATAGAGTGTATTTTTTAAAAAAATATACAGCCCTGAGGGCACCATGATATGTACCTGTCATCCCAGTGAATTGGGAAGCTGAGACAGAAGGATCAAGAGTTCAAGGCCAGAGGCACCCTGTGCAAATTAGCAAACCTCCATCTCAAGATAAAAATTAAAAATTAAAAAGGGTCTGGAGTACAGCTGAGGGGTGGAGCATTTGCCTAGCATGTGCAAAGGTCCTGCTTTCAACCCCCAGTACTGAAAAAAGAAAAAAAAAAAAGACTCAGTCTTATTCTCAACTACCACTCATCAATGTAAGAAATTTGAAAACACCAAGAAAAAATGCTTCCAACTGAGGTAAGTGGACACGTAAGTGCACATCTCTGCCTTATCTGTTGTCATCACTACCAGCAGTCATGCCTCGACTCCTTTCCTATTACCCATTGTACCTCAGGATATAAAAAGTTAGGAAGTGCTGATAGAGAAGTGGGAGAAACTTGACCTTTTGGCAAACAGCACATAGATGTGAAAATAGAAGCAAACAAATATATCCAGTTCCTACAGCCTCTCCTCTAGGACTTCATTAAGGACAACATCACCTGGGCCCCCATGACAACCCCCTGACAAAGATAAATTGGTGGCAAATATGCATTTGCTTCTAGGAGCTCTTGGCATTGTACCAAACACAAATGCAAAAACCAGGTTGAGTTAATCTCCTGACACACTACTTAAAAAAAAATAAAGTCACCACGTGGGTTCGCCAGCCTCAGTGCCTGGTCTCGCCTCTGCACGGCTGTCAGCACCCTCTAAAAAAGCAGGTTGATAAAATTCAGCAAGTAGTTTCTGCTGGCATTTTCAACACCCTAGGAAATAAATGTTCTGTTTCTAATGCAAGCAGGACCTCAGGGTTATAGGATCTTTGGGGGGATGTGTGCCGATTAAGAGATTTCTGATGGCAGGATTATAGTCTCAAAGTTTAAAACTGGGTTGAGCTTTGAGGTAGCAAGTTAGGACTTTACTTCCAAGAAATATTTAGACAAATAGGGAGCAAATATGAGCCATGAAGTCAACCCTTCTGCAAACATCAGAACTTTCTTTTGTCCTCCAGAAGCTCTTGAATAAACTCCAAGCTTTGTATCAACACAGGTTCAATGGGTGAATCCTTCCCTTGGATGTGGTGGTGTTTGTCCGGGAGCGTTAAGGAACCTAAAGAAGTTACTTTGGGGCTTTGACAAAATTTGATGATACTAGAATGAAAAAAAAAAAACATTCATAGGATTGAACCGAAGAGAAAATCCCAGCAAATACATGTTAGTTACATTCATTGCATTGCAGTGGTAAAGATTTAAGTTCCAAAACCTGGTGGCCTTTATTCTTATGTGATTTTGCTTTCCTCTGCTTTAAAATGGGATTAATAATGGAAGAAAATGTTGTATTGAGTGCACAGGAAAGGCCAAAGAAAATCATACCCATAAAGAACAGTTCATGGCACAGGACCAGACACATTAAATACCCCATATGTATTAATGATACTTTTTCTAGCTGTCTTGAATCCATACTAGCCACTTTATTCTACATTCTTGGGGCATCTATTTTTGGTATGTATTCTGTATTCTATATGGCAAAATTACTGTCTTAGAAGGCAGGAACTTTACAGATAAGAAAGCAAATTGTAGGATTATCAAAGATTATAGATTCTGCAGAAAAATCAGGAATTCAAGATTTTTAGGTTCAATATGCTGCTTTGATGTGTCTCTGAATGTCAGTATTTTCATCCCCAGGAAGGAAATAAGCCTGTGAAGGGGGCTGAAATATGTTTATAGTCATGTTAAATAGAGCAAAGAGCAGAAAGAGATTGTAACCCCTGTGACACTGGGTTCATTCACTGAGCTGAGATTCTTTTAGCCAGTGGAGTCAAGTTAGATGATTCCAGCTTCCCTCCTGCTGCTTTAGTTGCTAATCCCAAATCTCAAAATATATTCTGACTCTCTCCCAGAACTTTGTTTTGATAGCAAAATGTCATGTAAAGGGAATAGACAAAGGCCAGTTCTTTAGGGATGAGCCCAGTTGTGTGGCTTATTGACATGCGGCATGAAACTTGCTGATCCCCAGCTTCCTACTGAGCTTGGAGATTTCAATGGCTTGTGGCTATTCATATCCACTCATGGTTATTTAAGTACCCCAAAATACTACTTATATTTTTTTGCCTCCTTTCCTATCCAGGGAAGTTATATTTACAAATATCATAATAGGTAACTGAAGTCACCTGAAAACCTGCTTTGGGTTTTCCTTTTCTTACCGAATTGTGGGGAGTCAGGCTCTGATTTTTCTTTTTCTTTTTTTTATTTTCCTCTTTGTAACTTCTACTTTTGCACATAATTTATTTTGAATAAAAGCATAAGATAAAAACATCTCATTCTTCAATCTCTTACTTTCGGATAAAAAAGGAAATATGAAAATGTATAAATTGTGATTGTTTGGAGAAGCTTAGAATAGGTGTCAGAATTCTGTTGCAGGCACTGGATCTAGTGAGGTGACTCTTGCCTGGCATTTCTCTCAAATCAGCCCTACCTTCTCTGCTCACCTTCTATCTAGATTCTTGATCTTGTTTTCTCTTTTAATTTTATATGACTGAAATTGAATGAGTCTACCTGCTCTGTGAGCCTATTATGCAGTCCCCAGTGGATTCTGTTTCAGTTTTCTGACTTTGAAGGTATCACCCTGCTTTCAGGAATAGGAAAAGCCATGGACCTCAGCATGACAGCTTTGGGTTTAAAAGATCTAGACTCTAGAGCAGAAACTCCCTTGGAATGCTCCTCAACTTGAAAGGCTGCAAAGCTTCCTCGGATGTATGTTTAAGAGTTTTCACACTGCTGTGAAAAATGAGGATGTTTATATCTTTGCTGAAATCATAAAAATACCCCAGGTAGAAAATTTTCCATGACAAATCTCTGTTCCTGTTCTGTCATTTCAGGAAGAATAAGTGGACAGGATCTGATCACTGTCTTGTGGATATGAAATAACTCTTGGGTGATGTCAAACATCACAGCCAACACACTTCCATCTGCATATCAAGTCCCATGAGCTACCTGGAACCCTTCCCATGGAACATTTTTCTTCTTTCCCACCTCTAGGTTATAGCTTTGTCACAATATTGATACACAGAGCACAGGCCTTGGTGCTACTTGGTCTCCAGCCTCCATGGCATTCTGGGCTGAGGTGGGGGTGGAGAAGGTGATCCAATCCCAAAGCAGAGCTGTAGTACCAGGTGTCCAGTAGTGACAGCTGCCACCTGGAGTTTACCTCGTCCAGGCCGCTTTCTAATTTCAACAGCACAAACATCAGGGAACAAAAAGGTAAAAGTTCCTAACCCTGCCTTCATAAGTCCTGGCCTTTTCTTGAACATCTTCCAGTGTTTCTGAACCACTAACTAAGGATTCAGATGTCTCTAACTGGTGCTATTCCCATGACATCTGATGTTCTAAATACACAAATGAGTGATGGGTTTAAAAACAGCAGGTATTGTGGAATTAAGCAGACCCAACTCAATTACTGCAAAGATAGGGCCTGACATCTGTGGGCAGGAGAGCGGATTTCATCAGAAAAAGTAGCCATCCCTGCAATCGGTTACTTAGAGAATGTGGAGGGTGTCAGATCTCAAATTGTCAGGGAACATTTTTGGGAGATGAAAAAAAGACCTCAAGTCTCTTTTAGCTGGACTGACAGACTACGAGGAATAGAACTGTGTCTCTGAAATTAAACATCATAGGTGGCATTGTGCACCCTGGTTTTTATGGGGGTTACAGTGCCCAGCTGCAGAACCTCTTCCTGGGAAAAAACTAATGTGTGCAAAGCATAAGGTTATACATTTTTCAAATTATTTCAAGTGTTTGACTAGTCTATAAAACTGAGTCTTTGGAGCCTAGATTCCAAAAGGTGTGAAGAGATGCTGGAAAACACAAAAGAAACACTCAAGCAATGCTTCCATGCCATGGAACGGCCCTGTGACTCAAAGGATACAACATAGAAGGCAGATTTTCTTGGTGCATGGTGTTTTCCAGGTAGAAAAGATATTTTTTATGGTGCTAACTCATTTCAAACCTGTAGCCATACCACTGTGGCATCCAGTCCTGTCAGATATCAGAAGCTAAGCAGGGTCTTACCTGCTTAGTACTTGGATGGGAGACCGCCTGGGAACAATAGGTGCTATTGGCTTGGGAGAAGGACCTGGCAACCCACTCCCAAAAAACAATCAGCCATTGAAAACCCTATGAATAGCAGAGAAGCATGAAAATAGTGTTTTGCCTGTTGTACATAGGGTCTCTATGAGTCAGACACCAACTCGATGGCACCTAAAAACAGCAACAACAATTCATTTCAAAGCATGAAAGGATCCTATGTCCACTTCTTGGTAAAGAGGAGGCTCGTTTCCTCTCTCTTCCCCCCATCCCTGGGGCTACACAACACATAATTGTAATTCAGAAAATCTCAGAGACAGAGTTGACTCTCTAAGGCCTAATACTAAACTCTGATTTTTTTGTAACCTTGGGATAGCCAAATTATATCATAGAGATTAACTTTTGGCTCCTTCACATTCTGTACTTGTTTTGTTCTAAAGTTTCCCTACTCAGACTCTCCTGGTTGCCTGTAAATCCGATTTCAAGATCCTCATACTGCAGTTTACAGTCCCAGCAGATATCTTTACAGCTTTATCTCTTAATTATGTCTAAACATTCGGCACCTCCAATTTGCCTGCCAGTCAAATTACTTTAATCACAGATGTTCCAGATCATTTAGGAAGTGTGTGCGCGCACACATGCATGCATCAGCATGTGCTTGTTTGTGCACACATGTGCGCGTGCATTTCAATTTCATTCAGCACTTGGCCCCCTAGGATTTTCCTCAACCATTGTTGCTCCAAAATTGATTCTTTTCCCCAGAAGCCTAATTCTAACTCTTTTGCAAAGCCTTCCAAAAGCATGCCACTCTACCCCAAAATTATCTCTCTTGCCTCTACATTTTATAACCTCTACTTCCAAAATGTATATAGCAATTCATAGAACCAAAGCAATAGTATATTATCCCTTTTATGATGGTTTTAAACTATTATTTGAATATATATTATATATACATACATATGAATACACACACATTGTTGTTTGAGTTGGAACAGACTCAATGACACCTAACAACAAGTGTCTACACACACACACACACACACACACACACCTATTTGTTTCCCTACATAGTTCTCAGGCCCTTTTAAAAAAGTACAATGTAATGAACATCCTCATTACTTTCTAAAGCATCTGACAAAGTATCTGAGTGCTTTTATCATGTAAAGATGTGCACAGAGCGTTTCGCTGGGTGGTAAATATTGTGTAACACCATTCAGTAATCAGACTCTCTCACAACACAGCATGGGGAATTTTCTACTAATTGAAATCAAGGAAAAAAATATTTGGTTTCAATATGGTCTAAAATTTATTATCATTAACATTTATTTCAACATAATTTAAATATTACTATCAAGGTCATACATGTCAAATTTACATTGGTCTGTCTTTTGCAAATGAATATTGCCCAACCTCTGTGAGCGTCCACCAGTGCTGAGTGGTTTTCTTATCTCCTACTGAATTCCTCAAGCAAATTCCACACAGCTACTGACAACTACTTCCAGTTCTTTTCCATTTCTAGAATTGATTCATCTTCTCCCTTTCTACAAACTTGTGCTTCTTTGCTGAGGAAATCCAGACTCTATCAGTAATCTATTTCTGTATAGTAACAACCACCCTACAATATAGTGACTTAAAACAATGACATAATTTGGTCCTTGTTCTGGGTGTTGATTTTCCAGGGCTCACCTGGGAAAGCCTGACACTTCTCCATGTATTATTTGCTGCATTTGGTCAGATGGAAGCAACCTATGCAGGATGATCCAAGATGAATTCCTTCACAAATCCTATCAGCTGAGAGAGTTGGACTTGTGAGGACTTCCATTCCTCAAGCTCATTCATCTTCTAGGTCCTCCCTCCCCTTATGGACTTTCACTCCTCAGGATGTCACTCTCTTCATCTGCTCTCTCTAAAAGGATAGCAAACCCCATTTATATAGCTGATTAAGACTTGTAGACAGCAAAGGTAGACTCGTAAGGGTTCTTATGGGCCCAGAAATGGCATGCATAACTTCTGTTACCTTCCAGCAACCAAAGAGAGTCTCAAGACCAGGGAAGACTTGGGAAGTGGAGATGCTCTCCATCTCTCCACCTTTTTGACAAACAAAGTTAAAGGAATTCACTGGCAGCCATCTTTGTAGAAAATTGACCACACATATCATAGCATAAGTTCTAAAAATGTAAATACAGGAGGAGTAAATAAATATAGGAGTTTGTTGTTGTTGTTGTTAGGTGCCATCAAGTCAGTATCCGACTCATAGTGACCCTATGTACAACAAACAAAACACTATTTTAGTGCTTCTCTGCTATTCATAGGGCTTTCAATGGCTGATTTTATTTGGGGGGGGGGGAGTGGGTTGCCAGGTTCTTTTCCCAAGCCTACAGCACCTGGTATTCCCAGGAGGTCTCCCATCCAAGTACTAACTAGACCTGACCCTTCTTTGCTTTCGAGATCTGATGGTATCAGATGTTACAGTGGTACATCTATAGCCTATATAGAGTTTGTTGTTGTTGTTAGGTGCTATAATGACCCTCATAGGGTTTTCAATGGCTGATTGTTTCGGCTTTGCCTTGGGAGTGGATTGCCACATCCTTCTCCCATTTTTGCAGTGCTGGGAATCAAACCTGGGACCTTAGAGACTACAGACCAGTGCTCTGCCAACTGAGCTAAATCCCAGCCCAGATATATCATATAATATAGGAGTTTAGCATATGTTAAATTGTATAATCCGCATAATTGGACCTCCTGGTTCCTGGTCAGAAACTGATTTATTCCTTCTCTGATATCTCTGATCAATCAATGCTGTCTGTGTTCTGGAACAGGATGACTGAATTCTCCTCATTCTGTGTTCCTTAGAGATATAATAATACTTACCTAAAAGAAGAAAACAGTATATGATATTCTTGAATTATTGCAGTGTCCCTTCTTTAGTACACCAGGCTATTTTTATAAAACCATATTCTGGGTGTGTGCAAAACCTAGAACTGAGGAGCTGCTAAAGTTGACCCTACAGTAAGAAGAAAATTACAGAGGGATAGATCTATAGGGAAACACTATGCTGGAAGAAAGCCTGTCTTAGATGATGGTACACATGCTGTTCCAAAGTCACACAAAGCACCAGAGAAGTGGCAGAAACATTTCCAAAATGTCACATAGCTCTGTGTAGCCCAAGCCAGAACAACAAGGGTGCCCTTGCCATGACAGAGTGACCCTGATAAACTACAGCAGGTGGGAGCAGTGGGAGCAGATGGAAACAGGGCCACAGGACAGCTACTTTCTTTTTACCGTTTTAATTGTTCTGTGTTTGTTCCCCTAAAGTACCTTGACTGCAAATCCCCATGGAGCCTCATTGTTTTCCAATCATGAGAAGTAGGACATTCAGGAAGTTATTTCTCTAAATCTCACCCTACACTACCTGGCTTACTTTTTTCCTATAGGTTCTTTGGAACATTGTCTTATATAGTGTGTTAATCCCCAAGGATTCTTTTCTGTGAGATTTTTTTCTTTTTCCCATAGAGGTCATTGCTTAATGCCTCAAAAGTTTGCAATTTCTCAACATTATTTCCTCTTTTGCTCACACCAGTGGGGGATGTTTCCTTTAAGTTCTCTCTTTACTAGAAAACCTGGAAATAGTAAAACACCCTGTGGTATTTTCTTTCCCTTTAACTGAAGTAAGCATCCCCTTGGAGAGGTAGGTATTGATCTGTTGTCTTCTTTATGCAAGCCATAATTTCACACTTAAAAGTGGAGAACACCAATAGTCTTGCTTATTTGTCCTAATGGAAAGATGAAAGGAAACAAATTATTGAAAACGTATATGGATATGGTTTATATTTTGGGCATGGATAATGGCTTTTTCACTTAAACATGAATATATCTGATATCTGTGGGCCTTATACCACAGGACATAGCTTTAAATAAATATTGAAGACAATTTCTGGACAATTCACCAATGAATAGCCAAGGCTGCCTGACCACACACCCCAATTTCCCTCTTCAACCAGATGCAAGGGGTAAAACCTAAGAGAAACTCTACTCCTGTCTCAGCCTATAGAAATAAAGACCTGTCGTGTATTTAGGGGGAAGGGTAGCCATTGGTAAAGTATCTGAGTTTCAAATACTGGCTAGGATGGATATTGGATCTAAATTTAGACCAATTAAAGAATAAGCTCTCAAAAGAGGGTCCAATTTAGAAAACTTTTCTAGACACTCCCAGTACAACTGAAAACACGTTTGCCACAAACATGGTATGGGAAAGAAATGCCTTACAGAAAACTGAATGTTTTCTTCCAGGTGAAAAATTTCTCTCTCTGGCCTTCATCATTAGTCCACTGTTTTGAAAAATATGTAGCAGGAAAGTAATCTTCACCCTACTATCTTCTTACATGTGAATATATCTTATGTTCATAGAATTACAACTCTAAGAGCATTTTCAAATTTCTTACGGTTGCAAGCTCTGAAAAGTACATTTTTTTTTTGTTATTGTGGTGGATTATTAATGGATGCCATTGTTCACTCAGGCTGGGGTTTAGCTCAGTTGGTAAGAGTGCTGCTCTGCACATTCTGAGGACCTGGGTTCAATCCCCAGTACTGCAAAAAGGGAGAAGGACCTGGCAATCCATTTCAGTTGGACACAAATCAATGACACCTGACAATAACAATAATTGTTCAGTATTCGGTGGAATGTTCACATTCTGAAAGAAACACAGGTTTTGGGTCAAATACAGACTGAGCTATGTAAAACATCTTGAGAAACAATCATACTTCTCTCTAAATGTGGGTCGTATCACCCATGCAATAGTAATAATTATGGCACAAAATCATTCCATTGTTGTGACAATTGGTTGAAATCATCAACTTAGAGGATCAAAGACTGACATGTAGTAGGCTGTGCATTCAATTGATTATGTGATGATGAATACAGCTAACTTTAGCTAACTAATGAAATAAGACATCATAAGAAGGTAGTTAACAGAAGATTTACAATACATGTATTATTTCACTCTTAATCATTTTTTAAATAAGGCAATATTGATTGTCCTTGATGATAAATCTATCATGTGGAGGTATTAAAAGCTGGAATGTTATTTTGCATGATCATCAACTAATACTGTTGATTGATCTATAATCCATCAAGAGGTATTTAAAGTACATTTATAGCTACCAGCCCTACCTAGATTTTGAGAGGTCATACATGTGAAATTGTAAGTGTTGATTTAGGAAAGTACATTCAATAGAGCCTCCCTTTATATAGTATTGAACTAAATTATAGGAATTTGAAGTAGATTTAAAACTCTTGAATAACTCCATTGGTGTCACATTGGAGGGAGGAAATTAGTTATATGCTAAAGCATAGTGTTCCTGGCATTGCCAGTAAAAATTTTATCTATGACTTGAAAAAACTCAGATATAACCATCCATTGGTATCTACAGGGAATTGGTTCTAGATGCTACCCCACTTGGAAATCAAAATCCATGGATGCCTAAGTACAAGTCCCAAGTCACTTATATAAAATGGCATAGTGTTTACAAATAATGTATGCAAATCACTTGCATACTTTAAATCATCTCTAAATTACTTATAATATCTAACTCAATGTAAATGCTATGTAAATACTTATACTATATTATTTAGAGAATAATGAGAAGGGGGGAAATCTGCAAATGTTTGCTGCAAATACTTTTTATTTCCTTACATTTTCAATCTCTGGTTGGTTGAATCCATGAATGTAGAACTTATGGATATGTGTGACCAGACAACTCTACATACACAGATATAGTTTCATGACTTCGCATGACACAGAATTGGACGCTATAGCCAGTTTAAGACACAGTAGAGTAAAAATTTGAAATAATTTCACCAGACTGGAACAATAATATTTAAGAGAACAAATGGAAAGTGTAACATTCCAGTTGAAAAATAGTCATTACACAAATACAAAGCAGGTCAAATTTACCAAAAAGAAATTCAGGAAACACTACAGTTTGTCCAGATGGCAATGCAACTTTCCTCTCTCCCACTTGTACATGAAAAATCATTCATTGTTTTCCCGCCTTCCTCCTTGTTATATATAAGATGCCCCCATTTAAATAAACAAATGAATAAATAAAATCCATCATTGCATAATAAAGTAGTTGAAGGGAGCCAAAACACAAAGATAAACGAAAAGCAAATTTCAGAAGACTCCTCTACTCACCTTTGACATCAGCATTTACCCACATATTCCACCATTACTACACTTAGACATATCTTGCATAATTTAGCAAGACCCAGTCTCAAAACAAAAGGTCAAAAATGGGCCGCAGGTACAGTTTAGTGGTAGTGAGGTCCTTGGGTTCAACCCCTAAGTATCGCCCCCACCCAAAATAAAATAAAATAAAATAAAATAAAAGACTGGATCACCTTGCCAGCCAGTCTGTGCCAAACCCATTGGCAGATTTGCACACACATAGAGCTGATAGGCCCATTTTGCAATTTTCCTGCAGTACATACAAATGTATGTACAGGTTGTGAGAGAATTTCTTTTGTATGTGGTGCACATCTACAATACCAGCTGCTCAAGAGGCTGAGGCAGGAGGATCACAAATTCAAGGCCAGAGGCAGCATGTGCAACTCTGAGGTACGTTGGAAAATAAAAAACAAAAAAGGGTCTGGCAATACAGCTCAGTGGTGGAGTGCTTTCCTCACATGGCCAAGGTCCTGGTTTCAACCCCTCAGTACTGCAAAAAAGAAAGGAAGGAAGGAAGGAAGGAAGGAAGGAAGGAAGGAAGGAAGGAGGGAGGGAAGGAGGGAGGGGAAGAGAAGAGAAGAGAAGAGAAGAGAAGAGAAGAGAGGAGGGAAGGAAAAAAGGAAGGGAGGGAGGGAGAGTCTTTCTTTGCAGTACAAAAGCCATCAAAGATTGTTCAAAACCTGAAGTTTTGTGTTCATTGCTCTGATTGGAGAAAAATGCCCCCCCCCCTTCTTTTGGTGATGCTAGGAATTAAACTCAGGCCTCATGTGTTCCGGGCAATCAGTTTACCACTAACTTATACTCCTCCACCCCTGAAAAATGCTTTTGAAGTAAGCTAGACCTAAGGTACTTTTGTAAAAAGCTGATCATATAATGTACTTTTCTTCTTTTTTTTCTTTTTTTTTTTGGCTTTAATTAGGGGTTGAACCCAGGGCCTCACACATACTTTGCAAGTGCTCTACCACTGAGGCTGTACTTCCCACCCATTTTTTGGATCTTTCCCTTTCACCTTGAAGTCTCATTATCCACAAAGTGTTAGCAAAAAGGCTTCTTCTCTCAACCTCATGTGCTCCCATTCTGATTTTACTTCCAATATTCATTATTTTGGATTTTTATTATTCTATTTACACTTTCTTGCCTCTAAAATCTAACTTTTACACTGTTTCTATCTAATGTGCACACAGGATCCTAGAATTTCCTTGCTTGAAATTTGTCCGTAAATATGTATTACCAGATAATTAAGTCCATTCTGCCTTCCATAGAGAGCCTCTTGAGCCTCCATTACAGACACTTATCCCCAGGTACCATTGTGTTGAACCGGTTACATATTTCCCCAAGCATCCTGAGTTTTCACAAGTCAGTGGTCTTTACCTAGTCTGATTTTTGTTTAGAGTTACCTTTATCTCCTATTTCTTACTTTTTCAAGCCTCAGATTTAAAGGCACGAGTCAAATCTGTATGTGAAACTAATGACTTTACCTTCTATGTTTCTTTAGCCTTGCATATGTGTCTTATCTTTCAAGTATTAATTTACATACCTTTTTCTGAGAAAATGGTGACTATTTTATAGGTTTTACCACAATGAGATCCTCAGCTACTACAAAGCAACTGGCACCTCAGCAGTATCTAATAAATATTTGAAAAATTAACTTACTAAATGCTGGTATATATGTATCTGATAATTCAGATAGGGTGATTCATCAAAATGACTTATGAAATTTAGAGTGTGTCTTTGATCAAATAGCCTGCACTGTAAATTCTATGTAATAATTATATTCATTTGTTTTGAGTGAGCAAAAAAAGGCTCGGATATCATTTAGTCATGAATTGCTTATGAGTAGGTCCTTCATAAGATTTTCTCTTGGCCTGTGATTATTTTTCCTAAATTCTACAAAAACAAAACAAAAAAAAACAACCATGGATTTAAATCCTACATTGGAAAGACTTGACCTGGTTTTGAGACAATCCTAGAAGAAACTGCAATCATTAACTTTGCTGCTGATGTTTCAGAGAGAAAAACTGATCAATGTGTATATATTACTGTCACACAACAAAAAGTGTATTTCCAAGACAGGATTGTAAATGACCACAATTTCACCCATGACGTACTACTATTCTTACTCAAAAAATGGCTAGTGAAAAACTATTTTTAATTGAACAAGTGATTCATGTCTCTAGAGTACAGAACATACACTTCACATTGTACAAATAACCAGCTGGAGAAAGCTCAGAAAGTATGCTGCTTGGAATCTCTGTCAGTGCTGAGTGTCCCAGACTTGAAATGGCATTGCATTGACTCAGTTGTTCTTAAGGAAATTTCTAGAAAACACTCTGAAATGCATATAAGTTGATTTTCTGTTAGGAAATGTTCCTCTTTAGGACCTTATAATTTAAATTTTCTAAATGGCAGTCTCCCAAGAAACGGATCATCTCACCCAAGGGAACACTGGATCTGTTGGTTTCCAAGGATACAGAAAGAAGGTAGTAATAGAAAATAAGAAAGATAAGGAAGTCACCAGTTAATTACATTCATTGTAACAGCACATTTAGATGTTAAGATTATAAATTTATCATTGGTATTTTGCAATGATGAGTTTTATCATCAGCTTACCTTATAGCTTCTTGTTTAATGGGATCGTGTTAAGAATTTTGTCTTTGAAAACCTATTTTACATAGGGGTTACCTCTTCAGAAGGAAGAACTCAAAGATGGAGCAGTGAAGAAGGAGAAAATTACATAGCTACCTATCTTATAGGTGTTTTTCACCTGCTTGAACTCCTCATAGTCATTGCACCTAGTGTAGAGTTATTTGAACTACACTGGAAAGAGACTAAAAACAAAAAACAAAAAACAAAAAACAAAACCATAATTGAAGAAAAAAAAAAAACTTTCTGCCCAGGCCGATTGGGTAAATTGGCTTTGTGCTTTTCCATACTTGTTCTTGCCAGATGGAGTACTTAGCCCTCAAGATAGTGGCATTGGACCAGATTTTGGAGCAGTGGGGTTTTTGAAGATGATTTATTTTTTTCTCTTCCACAGACAGTTTCTCTGGCACAGATGGCGTCTCTAAATGATGAGCCTACAGTCTTTTCCATCATATTTCACCACTGTAAAAGTCTATCTGCTGTAGTTTCTCTATTTTATCTGTGTATCCAAGCAATATGTAAGAAATTTTAGAATGAAGATCAAATTTTGGCAGCTGACAGGTGAACAATTGAGACCTTCTGGTCTGGCTGTGTATTTCAACTGTGATAAGTTGAAATACCCCTTTTTCATTCTACCTCTCTTCCTAAGACAAAACTCTATCTTACTAATGTCAATAGAGAAAACACCCAACTTAGAAAAGAATGGAAAATTATAGCTGTCTTCTTTTCCTAGACTTACAAGCAAGCTTAGATTGTGTTATATGAATGCTTAGTACTTACTATTAACCTTTCCAAATAGACTGAAATTGAATTAGGAACACCATATTAATATGGAAGGAGGAATTATGGTAGGAAAAATAGTTCTGTTAAAATTCAGCCAGGGTAACCATTTATGCAAGATTCTCAGCACGTGCTCCATCTCTGTGGAAAGAAATCTGCCTTTGGAAAAGACACACAACCTTTCTTTAAGAAATAACCATGGACTATAAATGACATCTCTATCGATTCCCTCAGTCATAGTGGATTGTTAACCCTTCTAAGGCTGTGATGTGTCCCCCCCCCCCAAAGTCTATTTATTACAGGAGCCTGGGGTTGCAATGTTAGATGGTGCTATGAGTGTTATGGAAGAACTTTAGGTCATTGAGGGTGTATCTTCAGGAGAAACTGTGGGACCCAGTCTCTTCATTTTGTTCTGCTTCTTGGAACATGGAGCTAGCACTCTGCTCTAACATCCTCCTTCTTGCCATTGCTGTCCACTACCCACATCATAGGTCAAAGCCACAAGGCTGCCTGGCTAATACTGGACTCACACTTTCCGAATTGTGAACGAAATAAGCCCTTTCTCTTTGTGAGTTAATTTCCTTGGATATTTTGTTTCAGTAACAGAAAGCTGACTCACACAGTGTCAATTTATAGATAGGTAAACTGAGAATTAGAAAAATTATGTTTGTCCCAAAGTACTGTACCAGTTTGCAGGAGAGACAGTAGATGAACTACAGCTTCCTTTATCCAAGAGTTCTGCACTCCCACTATGACATAATTCCTCTATATAAATCATATGTAGGATATGGCAATGACTGTTATTTTGATGGGGAAGAAAATGGGAGTGGGGCACTGATATTATTAAGAGAGGAGAAGATACAGAATGATACAACTAGCATCATGCACTCCATCAGGAACTATGATAATGGAGAAAATGACAATGATTGGGGCAGGATGTGGTTCCAGTCTATGAAACTCTCTTAGAACTTGAATCCACTATAGCAATACCAAGGAATCATTTAATTTTATGGAACACTTACAATTTCACATGTATGACCTCTCAAAATCTAGGTGAGCCACCACGCTGGCAACAAAAGTATTCTTTAGAAAGTCTACACCAACCTTGTTTTGTTTTGTTTTGCAGTACTTGGATGTTGAATCCAGGGCTTTGCATATACTTTCCAAATGCTCTGCTACTATGCTGCACTTCCAGTCATTTTTTTAATGTTTTATTTTGAGTTAGGACCTGTCTAAATTACACCGGCAGCCTCTGGCCTTGAACTTGCGATCCTCCTATCTCAGCCTCCCAAGCAGCTAGGATCAACAGGGGTGTGCCACCATGCCCTGCTCAATTTACACTTCTATAAACTATATAAGAGATTTTTTTTCTCATTTTATCCTCACAACCATTAAGTATTATAATTTTTAAAAGATGAGCTAATTTAACAGATTAGCCATTATCATGAAAAATAACACTATCTTTTAAGGTTTAGCCCAAAAAGTACTTCTCCTAAAATTGTTTTTTTCTTATTCACCCCACTCATCTTAAGTAGCCTCTATATGGAATTTTTCCCAATGAATCAGATACTCATTTCGTATCACATTATTTTAGTTTTCAGTCTGATGCTTTGCTGTTCTCTTAATGTTGCTTAATGGGCATTTTTTTCAATTAGATTAAAAGCCCCACAAGGGCAGTTCAGTACAATGCAATTCAACTAAGAGTTAGCAAATTCCTACTTTGTAAACAAGGTAATGCAAAATATTGAATAAGATAAAAGCATTAAAAAAATGCAGACTTTGCTTTCAGGGAGGTCACAGATTCATTGGAGGAAGACAGACCTGCACAAATATCAATGACAGAAAGCAAACCTTCTGCCACATATTTCATTACAAAATAAGTAAAGAAATGATGATTAATAAGCAATAAAATAAAATTGAAAATAATGTATTAGGTGTCAGAAGTTGAAAATTTTAACAGTGGCCAGAGAGACCTCGGAAATACAACTCTGATGATTGGAACTAAGCTTTTTTTGATGAATTAGTAAAAGAAATGGACACATGGGGAGAGAACACCATTAACATGGGAAATAGAGGTCAGATTCAGTGAAACGTTTTCTGACCTGTTGGTTGTGGATGGGTACATTTTATTGAGCTTGTATGCCAAGGACTATATGAAGAATCCTGAGAGACTTGCTGAGTTAAGACTTGTGATTAAAACTTAGTCCCTAAAATTTGGGGAAATAAAATGGAGATTGTTCCCCAAGAGTAAAAAAATCAATAGAATTGTAGGGATTGTTATGATAGTTGTAAATTAAAAATATTTCAAAGGACATAGCTACATGCTCACTTCCATCCATCATTTTCAAATACAGGTTATGTTGGTTTGTAATAAATAAAGGTATAATAAATAGTACATTTCCTTAAAACTTAGCCCTATTGTCAACCTTAAACTGTTCCTAATGAGATCACTAGGGGTGATTCTCACGATGAGGGAAACTCCCACCAACCTCCCACCAACCTCTTCTCCACACCCTCTTCTATGTTTTTGTTTTTGGTGTTGCTGGGGACCAAACCCAAAACCCAGGCAAATACTCAAACATTGAACTGTATCCCCAGCTGTTTTTTTTTTTTTTTTTTTTTTTTTTTTGGTAATAGTCATCCTAACTGTTATAAATGATCTCTCATTGTGGTTTTAATTTGCATTTTCCTAATGATTGGTGATACTTAGCATCTATTCACAAGCCCTTTGCATGGATTTCTTTTGAGAAATGTCTTTTCAAATCCTTCACCCATATCTAATTCAGTTACTTATTTTCATGCTATTGAGTTGTTTGGCTTTCTTACATATGTTAGTTATTGACCCTTTATCAGAAGTATGGCTTGCAAATACTTTCTCTCTGTGACATGTCTCTTTACTTTGTTAATTATTTCCTTTGCTCTGCAGAAGGCTTTTAGTTTAACACAATTCGTCTATTTTCACTTTTGTTGCCTATGTCTTGGAGTTATATTTTAAAAAGTTGCCCAGTTCGATGTCTTAGAATTTTTTTCCTTTACATTTTTGTCTAGTAGTTTCACAGTTTCAAGATCTTATGTTTAGAAGTTTTCATTCCTTTTTAGATGATTTTTGTAGGAGATATCTGATAAGTGCATAATTTCATTCTTCTGTATCTAGATGTCCAATTTTCTCAATACTATTTTCTGAAGAGACTCTCTTTTCCCCATTGTGTATTCTTGGCATCTTTTCAAAAATCAATTAGCTGTAAGTGCATTGATGTATTTCTGGGATCTCTAACATGTTCCATTTGTCACTATATCTGTTTTTATACCAATACCATGCTGTCTTAATTACAATACCTGTATAATATAATTGAAATCTGATAGTACAATGCCACTAGCTCTGTTCTTTCTGTTCAAGATTGTTTTAGCTATTTGGGATCTGTTGTTGTTTTTGTTGTTAGGTGCCGTCGAGTCAGTATCTGACTCATAGCGACCCTCTGTACAACAGGGGAAACACTATTGTCAGTGCTTCTTTGCTGTTCATAGGGTTTTCAATGGCAGATTGATTTTTGGGAGGGGTTGCCAGGTCCTTCTCCCAAGCCTACAGCTTCTGGTGTTCCCAGGCGGTCTCCCATCCAGGTACTAACCAGGCCTAACCCTGCTTAGCTTCTAAGATCTGACGGGATTGGATGCCACAGGGCTACAGCTGCAGGCAGGATCTGTTGTAGTTCCATATAAATTTAAAGATTCCCTATCTGTGAAAAATGACATTGGAATTACAATAAAGATTGAGTCAAATCTGTAGATTACTTTGGATAGTATGAAAATGTAAACAATACTTATTCTTTAAATTCATGAACATGGAATGTCTTTATATTTTCAATTTACATCCACAGTGTTTTATAGATTTTAGCATACTCAATTTTTATTTTCTTGGTAAATTTTTGTTTTAGTAAATTAGTACAATCATGGCAAACAGTATGGAGGTTCCTCAAAAGCAACTAACAATGGAACTATCCTGTAGGCCAGTAGTCACACTTCTGGATATATAGCCAAAAAAATTGAAATCAATGTGCTGAAAAGATATCTGCACTGCTATGTTGATTACAGTATTATTCATAATCACCAAGATATAGAATCAACCAGTATCCAACAATGGAAGAATTAATAAACAAAATATCATATGCATTCATAATAGTGTACTTTTCAGCCACAAAAAGAGAATAAAATCATGTCACTTGCAATGATGTGAGTGAATCTGGAGAACATAAAGTAAAAATAAGCCAGGCACTGAAAGGCAAATACTGCACCATCTCACTTGTATATGGAATCTTGAAAAGTCAATTCAAACTCAGAGGAGAAAGGTGCTTACCAGAAGCTAGGATGAGGAGGGATGGAATAGAGATTTGTTGATCAAAGGGTACAAAGTTTTTGCAAGGAACCAGGAGTAAGTTTTGGAGATCTATTGCACAGCAGGGTAACTACAGTCAATAATAACACAAAGGAAAAAAATAAGGAAAGCCATGTGCCATAGCACACAACTGTAATGCCAGAAACTTGGGAGGCTGAGGCACAAGGATTGCTAGTCCAAAGCCAGAGGCAGCCTGTGCAACCTACTGAGACCTTTTCTTAAAATAAAAAACAAGAAGGGAATTGTGGGTGAGGCTGAGTGTTAGAACTCTTGTCCAGCATGTTACAAGGCCTTGGGTTCAACACCCCCAGTACTGAAAAAAAATACTCATCATATATTTCAAAGTATCTAAAAGAATAAATTTCCAAATTCTCTCAACAAAAATGAGTGAAGTGATGGGTGTGTTATTTAAGCTTGTTTGAATCATTCTGCATTATACATATCTATCGAAGCATCCCATTTTATCCCATAAATGTATACAATTATAATTTGCCAATCAAAATATCAATTTCAAAGGTAAATTTTTTGAAATGACACTCTCCCTGTCAGCAGATGGGCAGACCATGTGACAAAAGCACTTAATGATTCATCAAATTTTGAACTTTCCCACTGTTTGGGGGCAGCATTCACAAATAGGTGAGGCGATCATGTTGCTAACTCAGACATCTGCTGCATTGACAGCTCTCTGTTATTTCAAATGTAGGACAGTGTGAGCTGACAACTATAAAATGAGGAGGCTCTGGGAAAGGATTTCTCAGGGAAATGAATATGATTACCTTAATGCATGTTCTCAGGAAAGATCACATCTCATTCAATCATTCAGCTATCCATTCAACACATATTTAACAACTTTCTATTAAAAGGTGTTTTGTGAGATGTTGTAGTGAACATTAGATGATCACTACATAAAGCTGACCCTCTGCAATTTTATGCCCACATAGAACAAAAATGTCCTTTCAAAAGTGTCAGATTTTAGATGGAGTGATTCGTATGAACTTGATGTTTTAGTCTGTGAAGCCATACTTTATCTATAAAATAGTCACAGACTTGCCCCCTCCCACCTTCTGTCCACTTTAATTATCTATTTGGCCCCAGAGAGTGGAAAAACTAATTGACTTTTCCTATGCCTCTCTGTGCAGATCAGGTTGATCTGGGTTGCAGCTGTGGTTTAATTTGTGAGTGTGCAATTGAAAATAAAGTATTTATTGGATTATAGCCCCTGACCAACTGTTTGGCAAACTGAGAATGTTTCCCAAAAATATGGGGGTCACACAGTCATTAGAGAAATGATTACAACTTTCCAGAGGGGTGTGCTGGTAACATCAATGTGGGAATTTTGCTGTGATTTGTTTTAAATACATCCTTGGGCTCTTTTCAGGCTGAAGTCAAACCAACAGTCTTCTGGACTGTGTTTTTTCTGGTACATTATTTTTCTCTTCAATGGTACAAGAGGCTATTGTCAATCCTTTCTTCTTATGAGCATATAAAAGGCAAACTGCAAAGACTCCTTCCTTTCCCTATCTGTTTGGTAAATGACAGCTTTTGCATTTTAATCCATCACATTACAGAGAAACCAAACTACCAACACCCATGTGTCCCCAGCTGTTTTGCCTTTCTAATTTTAAGGGTAAATGTCTCCAAAAGGACCCAATATTTTGTCCCATGAAAGGACACAGCTAATATCCTCTCACAGATAGTATTTCCCAGTCAGTCATACTTTTCCTCCCCTTCCCTCCTTCCTTTTCTTCTTCCTGCCTGTCTCCTCTTCTTTCTTTCTCACTCCAGCTGTCTACATAGTGTTATTATCCTGGGGCTGCATCTGCAAATTGAGAAGAACAAGCCTGACAAGGGTCTCCTGGGCTCTTGCTTTGGCTGGCTGCCTCCACTGCATCTCAGAACACTCTTCAGGCTTTCTCACCCCTAATATTATAGCAGTGCTATCAAAGCCCTAGGTCAGGCTGGTCTTCTCATTCCAAATTTTCTTGTATTCAGTTATAGTCATTGAAGGTTGAAAGAGGCACCAGAGAGAACTTTTCAACTCTAGGGATGAATAGATCTTGTAGCCAAGTCTCAAATCTGTAAAATATTTATCCTTGGAAGTCTTTGGTGGAGTTTTTTTGAATACTGACACTGTCTATTCCACCAAAGTATTTTAAATGCCCTACAATAAAGGATACCTGCAGGCATAGCACTGTGGTGTCCAATCTCATCAGATCTCAGAAGCTAAGCAGAGTTGGGCCTGGTTAGTATGTGGGTGGGAGACTGCCTGGGAACACCAGGTACTGTACGCTTGGTAGAAGGACCCGGCAACCCAGTCCCAAAAATCAATCCGCCATTGAAAACCCCATGAGTAGCAGAGAAGTACTGACAATAGTGTTTCCCCTGTTGTATGGGTCACTATGAATCAGATACTGACTCCAGGGCACCTAACAACAACAACAATAATGGATGCGGTAGTCCTTCAAAGCATGCGACAGCTGTTTTGGCCAGTTAAAGCAATTTTCGTGATTTAAAATTGTGTACTTTTAAAACTTATTTTAAAACCACTAAATAAAACTTATGCATTGCCCTCCAGTTTTCATGTTAATTCAGATCAAAGCAGCAATGTGATTAGAATGGTGTCAGAAAGAGATGCAGCCTTCAATGGAGACCAAAAAAATTAGAAGTACACTTATGTTGCAAATTGCACTTATGCTACAAGAGAGATGAATCAATTATCATGCATTTCACAAATTGCTCTTTCCAGAAATCCAAGAGGAATGGGTTTGTTCAGAGCATTTTTGGTGGTGCCTTGGTTTTTTTGTTTGTTTTGCAAATGTATATCAAAGAGAGAAAGGCAGGGGCAGCAGAAAGAGAGAGAGATGGAAGACAGAGGGAGAAAATTAATTGGAAGGTCAAATGACATACCCCAGTTACCCTGCCACTTATTTTAGAAGCTGATTCATGCTCAAAATAGTTGACAGTTCTCCCACACAACAATGAGAAGTGAGGATAGAATAGCTCCACAAGCTGGCAGAGATAGATGGAGAAACTTTCAGAGCCTTATCATTGAGCACTGGATATATTCACCTGGAACTAACTACTTTAACCTCTCTTTTTTTTTCTTCTCTCCTTTCTTTTTCTTTTTTAACAGATCATATTATTGCTAGTTGAGATATGTGAAGAGCCTCATAATCTCATGATGTGATAAACATTCATTTTATTAATGCCCTTTGTGTGTGTGTGTGTGTGTGTGTGTGTGTGTGTGTGTGTGTGTGTTATGAGACAGGGCCCAAGCTGTAGCCCAGGCTGGCCTCAAACTCATGATCCTCCTTTCCCAGCCTCCTGCATGCTAGGATTAGAAGTATGAGCCACCACACTCACAAAACCAGCTAATGCTCATTTTTAATATTAGCCAAACCTGTATCTACTAACATATCCTGTTTAATAAATAAATATAGGGGCCATTTCATTTAGTCTCTTCCAGGAACCTAGCAAGCTCTGGCAACAAAGGAAACAAATTCAATCACACATCCTCCAACATTACCTTGGGTCAAGAATTGTGGGGCATGGGGAAGGGATACACTAGGGTATACAAAGGTTATGGTCTACCCGTAGACGCCTAAGAATATGGCATTTTAAAAAGTAGAGTTGAGGCAACTTACAATGAAGATTCCCAGTGCTACTACATGAAAACTATTATATTAAGAGAAAGCTAAATAAAATGTTAAATAAGATCTTTTTTACCTCAACACAATTGGACATGATAGAAAAATCCAGATGAATATAGATTGGAGATACAATCTCCAAGGATGAATATGTTTTGAATTGATACAAGAATCAAGCTGATTAACTAAATTACTCAGATTTTTGCTAAAGTTATAAGATAGGAATCTTTACCACTGTCTCACTGTTTGCAAAGGCTAAAGGAAGGGAAATGTGGATCAGGAAAAGGTAGGGTGAGGAGAGAATCCAGGGTGAGCAGACAATCCATGAATTTGTATACCAAGCTATTTTTTTTCCTTCTAGATTCAAATGAAATTGCCTAAGAGACTCAGATGTTAGATCTGGTGTGTTAACTCTTTTTTCCAAAGCTCTTTGTTTATGCTGCAACATAATCCTTGTCATATTGCAATTTCTCCCCATTAATCTTATTCTATTAGTAAATTTTTAGTATACAGCTTAGTGGGTTTCATCATGATGTCTCCATACATTCAAATCATGAACATTGCTCATGTTCACCTCCTCCATTACCCTCTCATGACCCCTCACCCCCATACTGCATCTTTTTATAAATGTTGCTTTACGTCTCTAAAGTATTATCCCCATGCATCTATCAGCTTGCCATCTTGTGGGGGTTCACATGTTGTTGTGATGCTGAAAGTTTTATTAGCGGTATTTCAGATACCAGCAGGGCCACCCATGATGAACAGGTTTTCAGGTGAGCTTCTAGACTAAGACAAGCTAGGGAGAAGGGCCTGGCAGCCCACTCCTGAAACAAGTAGCTATTGAAAACCGTATGGATAGCAGAGAAGCACTGTCCAACACATTGCCAGAAAAATGAGCCCACCCTCCCACAGGCTGGAAAGCATTGAAGAAACAACTGAGAAAGAGCTACTTCCTCAAGTAGAATCAACCTTAATGACAGGAATGAGTGATGCCCCTGGGACCTCCTTTGGCTGATATGCATGACTCAAAATGAGAAAAAAACAATGGTTGCAATAATGGCTCAAACATAAAAGGATCATGTACATGGCATAGTGTTGGATAGTGTTTCATTCTGTTGTACATAGGGGCACTAAAAGTTGAACCCAACATGACTGCATCTAACAACAATATTGTCTACATCTACACCAAATTGTGAACCACTAAAAATGTTGTTCATGTAGAAGTAGAGAGAAGAGTGAATAATGGTTACTAGAGTCTGGTGTTTAGCTCAGGTAGTAGGGTGCTATTCTGCACTCTCTGAGGCCTTGGATTCTATCCCCAGCACTGCAAATATGGGAGAAAGACCTGGTAGCCCACTTCTGAAACAATCCCATAACAATCAGCCAGTTAAAACCTTATGAATAACAGAGAAGCGCTGATATGGGTGCTGGGTATGGCACAGTGTCAGTGTTTCTTTCTGTTCTACATAAGGTCACTATGAGTTTGACTTGACTCGATGGCACCTAACAACAACAAAGAGGCTAGAAAGGAAAGATGGGGTAGAGACAGCAGCTAATGAGTTTTAAATACATTTGAAGAGGGGGAAGTAGTTCATTTGTTCTATAGAAGAATAGGGTAACTATAGTCCATAAAAATAGTTATATATTTCACAGTAACTAGAAGAGAACAGCTTTAATGTTCCCTACACATAGAAATGATAATATTTAAGGAGATGGAAATGTCAATTACCTTTGATTTCATTATTATATATTATATGTATATATGGAATTATAATACTCTACCCAATAAATGGGCTGGGATTTAGCTCAGTGGGTAGAGCGCTGCAGTCTCTGAGGCCCCGAGTTCAATTCCCAGCACCCCAAAAATGGGAGAAGGGCCTGGCAATCCACTCCCAAGGCAATCCTGAAGCACTCAGCCATTGAAAACCCTATGAGGGTCACTATGAGTCGGATACCGATGACGGCACCTAACAACAACAACAACAACAACAACAACAGCCCCATAAATAAATATAAATATTGTAAGTAAGTTAAAAAATTAAAATGCTGTCCATCTTATGTCTCTTTAGCTCTCTAGTACCTAACAACATGCTTGGGTTGCAATAGATACTCAATACTTGATTTAGGGGATAAATTAAATAAAATTTGGGCAATAAGTTTTATCTACTTTTGTGATACATGTTGGTAGACCTGTGGTGACATTAGCAAAAAGGCAATGATAACTTGACAAATCAGATTTACAAGCAGTATTCCCAGGAGAGCATTGTGTTTTTATTTTCATGGGCCCTCAGATATTGAGTAAGAATTTCTCTGGTTCAATTAAGTGTGATATCACATTGTTGTTGTTGTTGTTGTTAGGTGCTGTCGAGTTGGCATCCGACTCATAGTGACCCTCATAGGGTTTTCAATGGCGGACTGTTTCAGGATTGCCTTGGGAGTGGATTGCCAGGCCCTTCTCCCATTTTTGCGGTGCTGGGAATTGAACTTGGGACCTCAGAGACTGCAGCGCAGCGCTTTACCAACTGAGCTAAATCCCAGCATGTGATATCACATAGACTGCCCATATTAACTATCATCACAGTAGTTTTCATATGTCTAGTGGTATCACCTCATTAGAACACTATCACATGGTGTACTTTTTCCTAACTTAGCCATGACTTTACTGTCACTATTTTACAAATGAGTCAATGAAAGTGCTGTGTCTCCATATACTTTAGTTCCTTCTTGGACATATTAAAAAAAAATCTTACAATAACCTTAACAAAGTTATTATTATCCTAATTGAAGGTAAGATGAATAAAACTCAGCTTTTAAAATATCTAACATTGGCTGAGTGCGGTGGCACATGTCTCTGATCCCAGCAACTTGGGAGATGGAGGCAGGAGGATCACAAGTTCGAGACCAGAGGCAGTCTGTGAAATTTGGGGGGCCCTGTCTCAAAATAAAAAGTAAAAAAAATGTGCTGAGGGTACAGCACCATGGTACAGTACTTGTAAGCCATACAAGAGCAAGGCCTTGGGTTCAACCCCCCAGTACAGGAAAAAAAA
Source organism: Pedetes capensis (assembly GCA_007922755.1). Taxonomy (NCBI): domain Eukaryota; kingdom Metazoa; phylum Chordata; class Mammalia; order Rodentia; family Pedetidae; genus Pedetes; species Pedetes capensis. The sequence continues at coordinate 261,802 of VMDO01000296.1, read as the reverse complement.
ATGTCTAACATTAAATATATAGTAAATAGAAAAGCTAGGATTTACATATGTCTGTTTCAAGTTATTTGTACTCTTCCACACTATCTCTTAAGGAAGAAATGATATGTATAAGGTCCAGCTGCCTAACCCCTGCATCCTGAACCCCAAGGTCCAGAATGCACCACTCCTATAGTTGGTCAGGTGCCTGCCCCCCAGCACATTGGAAACAATATGGGCACTTGCAATAACAGGCTTGGATGGGGACTGAAAGCTATGATTAATCTTCCCTCTTGTGTCTCTGTGGGGCAATGCATTGCTTGCTCACATCTCAGCAAGATCCTAGGAAAACTGTTTTTCTCCCTGAAGGATGCTTACATATTGCTGTTGCTCACATTTCCTTGTTGGAGCTTGTGAGAATTTTCAGCACAACAAAGGCCAGAGTTCCTGTCCACCAAGGAGATTGTAATCTATCAGTGTTAGAAGGACAATACAGCTGGTGTGGCCCAAACACAGTTCTTGTTCATAAACACTTTGTTGGCCTTTAAGCACTTGTTACCAACAGGAGGGCATGTTTACACAGCTCCTTCCAAAAATAAAATTGTAGGGAAAAAAATCAGTAAATTCATAATGTCACATTTTGCCAAACTCAAAAACAGTGGTATTTTTGTTTGGATCTTGAAACATTTCCCATTGAGAATTAAAGTCCTATATACAAGAGAAAAGAATGGATTCTAAATACAGTAAAACCCATAAACCAAAGATAGAAATAAATGTCTTTCCAGGATAAGCAGAAGTAACAGAAATGACTTTCTTATGTTTATTTAACTTTAATGTCCATTTTCCACACAGTACAGGGGTTCGAGTTGTCAAAGCTAATGAAGGATCCTAACATTAAATGGTAGTCCTACTTATATTGATGGGAAAATGTTTGATTGACTGGTTTCTATGTTCCTGCTTAAGAAAGAATGCCATTGATTCAAATCAATTAAGCTCATTAGCACTGTTGACAAATTAGTCAGTAAACTGATGTTTTCTCACATGTTTATTCAACCTGAGACAGAAATAGACTTCTCTATTAAAAATTTCTTTTAAAAAAGGTAATAACGTCCTACACCTCTGGAAAAGCTACACAAATCAGCTTTGTGTTTTTCAGTTCATTCATTCTTATTTTTATTTTTCATTGTATGAGAAGGAAATTTGCATGATATTTTACATTATATTTTCTAAATATGGAAATAAAGAAAAAACACAGAAGAAGTTGACTATAAATAATTCTACTGCCGCCGGGTGCGGTGGCGCACACTTGTAATCCCACCGGCTCGGGAGGCAGAGGCAGGAGGATCACAAGTTCGAGACGAGAGGCAGTCTCCATAACTTGACGAGACCCTGTCTCAAAAAGTAAAAAAATGGGTTGATGCAGTTCAGTGGTCCAGCACTTGCAAAGTATCTAAGCGCAAGACCCTGAGTTCAAACCCCAGTACTGAAAAAAATAAAAATAAAATAATAATAATAATAATAATAATAATAATAATAATTCTACTGCCTTCAGCATAAAGCATCACTTGGCCAGACTGCGTCTTACATATTTCGGACATGTAGTCAGGAGAGAAATCCCTGGAGAAGGACATCATGTTTGGAAGAGTGGCAGGTCAACGCAAAAGAGGAAAACCCTCCACCAGATGGATTGACACAGTGTCTGCAACAATGGGCTTAAACATAAATAAGATTGTTTGCCTGGCACAGAATCGGCAAGTGTTTCGATTTGCTGTACATAGGGTCGCTATGAGTCGGACTCAACTCGACGGCATCTAACAACAACAACAACAACTTTTAGTTTGGTATGAATCTTTTCAAATGTCTTCAAACATGTATGTTTTGTATTTTTGACATCTTTATATGATATAGTATTTTGGAGATTACTTTCCCATCTTTTACAACTTAGAAAAATGTAATTCTCTTAAATGGTTGTATGATAATCTGAATTATAAGTATAGTCAAGTTCATTTTACTCTCTCCCTAGTAATTAACAGACATATAGTTTGCATCTAATTTTCACTGCTATTAGTCTTGCAATAAATATCCTTGTGATTGTCTGTGTTTAGTAAGTTTACAGATAATCTATTTAAATTTAGTTATAGAAAATATATATCCTTAAACTGCAAGGCAGGGAAGATTAGTTCTCTGCAATAATGGCAGGTAACTTTTATTTTTAGTATGAGCTGTTCACAAGGTACTTTTTAAGTTTGTTGCACATATTAACTAATAGGACTTTAAATGACACTATAAGGTAGCTACTATTACCAGTTTTATTGTACATTGGGGAAATTCCATTACTGGAAGACTAATTATCTTTGCTAAAAGTTGGAAGGGGCTGGGATTTAGCTCAGCGGGTAGAGCGCTGCGCTGCAGTCTCTGAGGCTCCGAGTTCAATTCCCAGCACCGCATAAATGGGAGAAGGACCTGGCAATCCACTCCCAAGGCAATCCCGAAGCACTCAGCCATTGAAAACCCTATGAGCGTCGCCATGAGTCGGATACCGACTCGACAGCACCTAACAACAACAACAACAACAAAAGTTGGAAAATTAATAATCCACAGATAGCCCTGGTGACTGTCCTTCTAACTCTTACACAGCAGTGTCTCTTGCATGAGTACATAAGGAATTATAAAAATAGTCTGACACTTTCTTGGGGAACTCCAGCATCTACAGTTGCTTTTGGGTGGAGAAGGTGTGTATGGGATTCACGTGGTGACAAGTGAGGCATATAAGGAGTGGAAATCAGAAAGGAACATAAAGGTTCATCCTACTCAAATGAACAAAATTTATACCATGGCTAAGAAAACAAAAATCTTGAAAATATTCAGGTGGATTTCAATGGCACAGTTTCCTTCTTTACATGTATGTCCCTGGATAATACTTTACCCATCTTACATTTTACGAATATGAAGAGACTAGTGTCCATCCAGCAGGAAAGAAAAATAAAATTGGAAAGGGAGGGAAAAATAAGAAAAATAAAGTAAGTAATGTAGAAAGTTGTTGTTGTTAGGTGTCATCAAATCAGGTCTGACTCATAGTGCCCCTGTATAGAACAGAATGAAACACTCTCTGACATTCTGCCATAACTGGCACTATTGTCAGTGTTTCTTTGCGATGCATAGGGTTTGGGACAGCTGATTGTTTCTAGAGTAGCCTGCCGGGTTCTTCTCCCTAGTCTACCGCACCTGACATTGCCAGGTGGCCTCCCATCCAAGGACTAACCTGGCCTGACCCTGCTTAACTTCCAATATCTGACAAGATCAGATGTCGGGATAGTATAGCTGTACAGATACAGAGAATAAGTACTAAGGATAAAAGTGAAAAAAATCAGAACAGTTCAGTCATTCAGTGACTATTAACTATTAACCCTCAAGTATTTCCTAGTCATGCTCCCACTGCCAACATTATTTAGAAAGCAGAGGACAAATGAGAAACACTCTCTTCTAGTGAATGAAGTTTTTATAAGAGGTCTATAGCATGGCTAGACTGTGTTTGACGTATTTTGGACATGTAGTCAGGAAGGACCAATCCCTGGAGAAGGATATCATGTTTGTGAGAGTGGGAGGTCAATGAAAAAAAAAGAAAACCTTCCACCAGATGGATTGACACAATGTCTGCAACAATGGGCTTAAACATAAATAAGATCATGTGCCTGGCACAGAATTGGGGAGTGTTTCAATCTGTTGTTCATAGGGTCACTATGAGTCAGACTCGACTCGATGACACCTAACAACAACAACAATATAGCATGAATGGTTAAGTCAGAGAGAGTCCAGATAAATACACCAGAGAACTTTGTGTTACATGAAAAATGCTCTGTACAAAGAAGTCTCGTTCTAAGAATATGAATGCACCTAGGGATGACACTTGGATGGTCTACTCCAGGAAATTTGCGCAAATTGGTAAAATGTTGAAATATGTTCAAATGCTTTGATACATAGCTGTTATTCTGGGTCCCTTGACTATCACTAAGTTCCCTAATTACATTGGTCCCACATGGAGTTCTGCCTCATTTCACTTCCCCTAATCCAGCAACAAATGATAGTTGCACACAGAACAAGAGAGGTCCTCCACAATCATGCATAAGAGCACCTGCTGCAGTTCATTATGATTGGTGTCCATGCTCCATCAGTTGTTATCACATTGAATACTATTCCTGTATGAACCATCAGAGGTTCTTCACTCAGAGGAGTCTATTATGTTCTCTCTTTAGATCCCTTTTACCTCCACAAACATTATCTTATGTTACTCAGTAAGGGATTTATGAGTCTGAATATCCATTAGGTACTGAATTCAAGTGAAATGCTTTTTTTTTTTTTTTTTTTTTTTGGTTTGTTTTTTGGTGGTACTGGGGGTTGAACCCAGGGCCTCATGCTTGCATGCTTTGCAAGTGCTGGACCACTGAGCTACCACCTCCAGCCCATTTTCTTACCCCCCCCCCCACCTTTTTTTATGAGACAGGGTCTTTCTAAATTATGCAGACTACCTCTGTCCTCAAACTTGCAATCCTCCTGCCTCTGCCTCCCCAGCCTCTGGGATGACAGGTGCGTGCCACCGTGCCTCGCACTTCTTTGTTTTCTTTAACACAAGTTCTTGTATAACCATTTTGTTCTCCTTTTCTGTATCTGTTAGGAGGTCTGGAAAGTAGTCAGTACAGGTACCCTAACCCTAGGAATTCTAAACTTTACTGTAAGAGAATCATATTATAAGAGCAATCTATGTAGCCTGAAAGAATCCACAATGACTTAAACCTTGAACTATTCTAACTTTAGTTAGAAATGTATGATAAATACTCAAACCAGGATTCAAAGTCCATAAAAACAATGCCAGTGAACATGGAAGGACATCTTGATGTGCACAATCAGTACCAAATACAACATAATTAAGTTTCCCGATCTTTATTTATTTTAACCTGGTAATCAGGGAAAAGGGAAAAGCAGTGTTGACATTTGGGTTTCTCAATAAATCTTCTACTAATGATGATTTTCCTCATTAGATCATATCCCATACATGAGGATATGAGGGAGAAAAGAAAAGATTAGTCTAAGTAAGAGGCATGACCACAGACAGGCAATATAATCCCTTAGGGGTTAATTTGTTCATCCGTCTTTCCTCCAAGGCCAAGAATCTTTTTTTTAACTCATAAAAGATAAATATTCCCAAAGAGATTGTGGAAGAGAAAGGCAGTTGGCGCAATGGAGCAAATGTTTTAAACACTCTTCAGGTAGGACTTCTGGAGAATTCAGGAACATTTATTGCAATGTGTCTGTTGTTCATGAAAACCCACAATACATGAGTAAGAATATATGTATATTTCCTTGTGTTAGGAAAAAACAGTGGAAATAAATGCACATGAACTGAGATTTTAGGCAACCTTGCTGTCTCTCTCATCTAGAGGAAAGCAAACAAACGATTCTAAGTTTTAAGTGCATTCCTGATGCTATTTATTGATCATGATTTTCAGTCACTTTTTCAAACTCTTATGAAAACCATTTCTAAAGAGTCTTTTTATATTACCTCTCCCTAATTAGCTAACAACTTTACTTGACTGAGGAATGAAATTAAAAAAACTAAATTACTTCATCAAAGGAAAGACAGAAGTGCAGGAAAAAGAAATGAAAGGCTGCTCTGCTCTCACCAGCACATCATGTACTTCCGTCTCTTTTACGGCATGGAACTTTGTACTTCCTGCTTCTAGTTCTCTGCTATCTACTCCACATGGTACTAACTATTATTTTAAAGTGATCTGGGCCTTCTGATTTCTTGAGCTCTGTAGGGGTCCTTTCTATATCAGAGCTGAGATCTGTTCCAACACTCTCACGGGCACACTTACATATACACAGGTCTCTTTAACGCTTTCTGGTACTCTAACCTCCTAACAGTACTCAGCAAAGGATTGTTGTGAAAAATTGTGGCATTAACAAACTCCTAGTGGTTATCATTCTCAACTTGAACCTTGAATTCAAATTATATATTCATTGGGTGAACTAGGCAAGTTATATAACCTATATCTACATTTGGAACAGCACAATATAACTGGTTTTGCAGTCGATGTGAGAGTTAAGTGAAATTATTGTAGGCACTGATTGTAGCACAGCACAAGTTACAGAGCAGTAATCAGTAACAGTATCTAGTATTATTGTTATTGTCTCAACAATAATAAAAATTACAATAAAGACTAATATTGTATTTGCCATTTAACTTCTCAGTAAAACAAAAGACAAAAAATGTTAAGCTAAAAAACTCACTGAATTTGACGGCTGTGACAGAGACAATACAGAATTGTAGAAGATTTTTGCTGAAAGATAATGCACATATCAATGCTTAAAATTTTTGAGATGAGGAAATTGAGGCTCTGTATAAAAGGAGTAGGGAGCCTGACTCTTATATTTCAGCTGTCACATAGTGAGAAGGATCCACTGAGTGTTGACCACCAAGATGATCTGTAAGACATGTTCTATTCTATATGGATATCTATGACTGCTTATGAAAGTTCTGTGTCATATTCTCAGAGCCACCCAGCACTGGTAAGGATACACCCAAACAAATTATGTTCATTTTAATCTTACCTAGAACAAACCATATTTGTTCTGTTGTTGTTAGGTGCCGTCAAGTCGGTATCCGACTCCTAGCGACCCTCATAGGGTTTTCAATGGCAGACTGTTTTGGGATTGCCTTGGGAGTGGATTGCCAGGCCCTTCTCCCATATATTTGTTCTAGACATATATATATGGACAGAGAGAGAGCTTTTTTTGTGGCACTTGGGGGTTGAATTCAGGGCCTTGCATGTACTTTGCACATGCTCTACTACTAGGCTTCTCTCCCATCCCATTTGTTTTTGGTTTGGAGTCAGGATCTCCTTGAGTTACACAAGCTACCTCTGGCCTTGAACTCATGATCCTCCTGGATCTGCCTCCTGAGTTATTGGGATTGCAGGTGAGTGCCATTGTACCCAGATTTCCCCTCTGCCCCCCGTACTTGGTGGTTGAATCCAGGGCTTCACACATATTTTGCAAGTGCTCAGCCATGGAGCTGGAGCCCCAACTCATTTAATACTTCTTTTATTTTAAGTCAGGTCTCATTAAATTACACGGGCTCCCTCTAGCCTCAAACTTACCATCTTCCTGCCTCTGTCTCCAGAGTCCCTGAGATTACAGGTGTGTACCACTATACCCTGTTTAAGACCTATTTTTAAAAATAATACTTTCCAGGATTTTTTGACTTATTTTAAATTTAGATTTTTAAATCTGACTTATTATTTTGCTTTAGCATGGGAAAGTTTTTTCTCCATGAGATGTCTAACCAAGTAAATGTCGAAATCACAAATCATTTCTGAACTTAATCAGAGATGACCAGTTTGAACTGAGCACTATGGCCTACACCTGTAATCTCAGCAACCCTTGAGGCTGAGAGAGACAGGAGGATCACAAGTTTTACCAACAGAGGCAGGCTATGCAGCTTCAGGAGAGCCTGTCTCAAAATAAAAAATGAAAAAATTGGCTAAGGATAGAGCTCAGGCATGGAGTACAAGAGGTACTAGATTTAACAAAAGTACTGGGGGAAAAAAGGACTAATTTGGTTACTAGAAGTTGGAAAAGTTCTATTTCTTTGGAACAAACATACAAATATGCACTCATATAATACAAATTCTCCTACAAACTAAACATGCATACATGTATGCCCACATACACCATCGCACACATACACACAGATATTCATACATCCTCAAACATAGACTTATTTATGCCATATACATTAATTCACTCCTGCACTTGTACATACATATACACAGCCACATGTTTTTATGGAGTCATTTTATGTCAATTATCCAAGAGCTACTAGAAAACTTAGAACCAAATCCATGGTTCATGTCTAGCACTAATACAAAATATTGCCTTATCTCTTTTTGTGAGCTAATATCACCCTTGATTTTATCTTCATAATTTATTCCTTTTGCCTGATTCCCCCAGTATTACTTTTATACTATGCATAATTTTGTAAACTACCCAAGTTCTATGGAGTAAGAGAGAGTATATGAATAAGAAGTTTGACATATACAATCATTCAGATGGTACTTATTTCTTGGTGTTCTGCAAAGGTCCCTTAATAGGAAACTGTAGATAGCTAGGAGAGTATTTTTTTTTAATATGAAGTTAGGGGTTTCTCATGCATGCCATTTCTCCCTCCACTTGTCAATCAGTTAGAGCAATCCCTTCCTTTGTTCAATGAAATGTCTTCAAAATTAATTATAACTTATAAAACTTAAGTATAAAATAGGTACCTGCAAATGCATTGTAAAAGAACAGTTTGACTTAGGGAAAATGCTATGTTTAAAATGGAATGTAAAGATATTTGACAATATATTTGTAACCTAGGTTGGACCCCAGCAGCCCAGATTCAATGTCCTGCATCTCTCAACAGGGGTTTGAATTAAAACCGTCCAGTCTCATGATATGACACTGATTCCTGGGAGCACCCTAGGATAACAGGACCTATACCTGCTTCTTGCTACTGATGTTGCACCTGATGACCTGCTTACAGAATTACTAGTCCTCTGATAACAAGACAGATCAAGACCCAGTTTCTAAGGGACCCATGGGCTTTGAAACAATCTCCATTCTCTTTACTCACAACCAGTGTGTGCTCACCTGTGTTAAAGTGAGGAGTCAAGGAAGCTTCATCTCCACTGTTCCCCTACACATTTCTCTTTCCTTTTCCCTAGGGCAGTGGAAGAAGAGAGGCAGCATTCGTTCTTTCTTTTGTTCTATTCTTACCACGACAGTCTGTTTTCTCTGCATAAAGATCAATTCACATAGCATAAAGGGAATTTGATTGATCTACTTTTGGAATCTGAAAAGAGAAAATATTTGATCCAATCAACACATTCACTAACTAACTGAACAATCCACAGCAAATCACTAGGACATTCTAGATTGTCACTTTCAAGATTAGTGATCCTCCAGTTAAGTTCACTTAAATCCCTTCCAGGTCTATTTAAAAATCTGTAATTCTATCCCACTCTCCTGCTTCTAATCCGGACCTGGAGCTTGTAGTCAAAGACAAAAATAATTTCTGTAGAGAGGGTGCCACGTGCAACCCTCCTCTGCCCATTTGAAGTGAAGCATCTTTTGCTAATGTCTCAAGATGCATTCACTGTCACAAAGCATAGTGGGAGGAATTTAAAACAGATCTTAAGAATGGCTCTGTGAATCTGCTTGCTGCCCAGCAAGAGTCAGGGCTCTTTGAGATTTGTCCATTCTTTTAGGAGATGGTGCCTGAATGTAGGTCCTGCACAAAATGAATAGAAATGAGGAGATAGTTTGTAGGAAGTTCTTCCCTCCCTGTGACTTATTTTTCTCTAATTTTGCTTCTTTGTTTTTCCATATCTTTACAAGGTACCATTGCTACTGTTCCACTTAATTGCTTAAAGGAAGACTATACATACTTGTAAGATGCTGTGAGACACTATCATCTGAGTCTGTCTGAAAGCTATTTTAAATCTTCTGCTCCTTGGGAGGAAAATTTCAGATGCACCTCTCATTGGATGGGTGCCCAAAGTCAAAGACAAGATGATTCCTCACAAAGGAATGAGGGCATATCTATTAAAAAGCACTGAGAAAGTGCAGACTAAGCCCAAGGCATGGTACAAGTGGGAAGAACTCTCTGGAGCTAGCTTATTCTGATTGTGAAATGGAAGCGGCTTCATTACGGCAACTGGAAGGAGTTTTGAGAATGGACTGATCCTTTATTCAAGGATCGACATAAGAGCCACCTTATTTCCTCTGCTCCCTGCCCCTCATTTCTCACTTCTTATGTAAAACAGAGCCTAAAGCTAAAGATGTGATTTGAGATACAGAAAGAAACATGGAAACAGGGATTCCAAAAGCAATGTTTGCTCAGGAGCTGGTGATTTTTTTCCCCAAAGTTTAACGGGTCTCTTTACATATGTTAGAGCAAATTTCACACTTCCAAAATGGTGGCCTTTGAAGTATTAAACTGCTCTTTCTTGTTCAAAGCTGTGCCATCTCCTGGTGGCACACAGTTGTCTCCCATCCAGTCTGATTAGCAGGCCAGCATGGTGCAACATACTGGAGAAAACTATGGCCTAAAGCCCACATTCTGGGGCACAGGGAATACAACTAGTCTGTGTGATCTGCTCACATGTATCTGTCACTTCATTCCCAAAGCCCATGTTCATCCTTAAGAGAACTAGAAGATCTTTCTGCATATCTGGGAACAAATATACCAAAAGGCAATCAGCCACATTTTACATAGAGTCTAACATTTCCCTTCACCTTTAAACATGACAAAATAGTAAGTCCCATATTTTTCAGAATGCAATGTCTCATTTGTATTTGTTAGCTATGGAATGCCATTTGCTGTTTGTAGGTATCCTTTCTTTATTTCCTGACCACCTCCTAGAATCTCCTGGCACCTCTTATTCCTCCAGTGATAATTTTTAATAAATGTGAATGAAAATAATTGAATTTTGAAAATGTTATGAGTGTTAAATATCACTAAGATTGCCACATACCAAACCTGGGAATCAATAGTTTTGAGCAAGTATCAGCACACTATAGCCAGCTAGCTAAGTATAGCCCATCTTCTATATTTTATATGTCTCATAAGCAAAGAAAATTTTCACATTTTAAGTGGTTTTTAATTAAAAAAGAATAATATTTCTCATATGTGAAAAAATCTATGAAATTCAAGCATAGATATATGAAAATTAAAATGTATTGAAGTACCATCGAGTTCATTTGTTTCCATGTTATCTGAAACTGCTTTTCTGCCATGACAACAGAGTTGGGCAACTGAAACAGACTGTATGGACCACAAAGCATAAAATATTTACGGATTTACTGTGCTACTCAGGGTTTTCCAGAGAAACAGAAACAATGATAGGTAGTTAGGTAGTTAGGTAGGTAGGTGGGTAGATAAATAGATAGACAGACAGAGTTTTAGTATGAGAGATTGGCTCATGCATTTCTAGAGGCTGAGAAGTCCCATAGTCTGTCATCTGCAAGCTGGAATCCCAGGAAAGCCAATGGTATACTTCCAGACTGTGTCCCCAAACCTGAGAACCAGAGGGGCCAATGGTATAAGTCCAGTTCTGAGTCCTAGTCCTGAAGCTTGGAACCAGGAGTGCCAATATCTGAAGACAGGAGACGACAGAGGACCAGCTCAAACAGAAAGCTAATTCATCTTTCTTCTGCCTCTTTGCTCTATTCAGGCACTGAAGAGATTACATCATGCCCAAGCATCTTGGTGAGAACATCTTCTTTACTCAGTCCACAATTCAAATGCTAATCTCCTCAAGAAACACTCTCACCAGCTCACTCAGAAATCATGTTTAACCAGCTTTCTGGATATTCATTCTTGTTGTTAGGTGACATCAAGTCCGGTCAAACTCATAGCAAACCTATGTACAACTGAACTAAAGAAACACTGCCCGACTAAATCTGGTAATGCTTCTTTGCTATTTATAAGGTGGTCAAATGGCTAATTATTTCAAGAGGGGGCTGCCAGGTCCTTCTCCCTAGTCTGTCTAGACTGGAAGCCCAGCTGAAACCTGTCTACCATCGCAGACCTGGCCTGTATCTGAAATACCTGTGGCATAGCTTTCAGCATCACTGTAACTTGAAAGCCCCCACAGTGTGGCAAACTTACAGCAAGTTGGTGGGGGTATATCTCTTAGCCTAGTCAAACTGACATATAAAATGAAAAACCACATTTGTCCTTGAAATACAGGTTTGTCAGCCACCAGTTTACAATTTCACCTCTATTTACCCATTTAACTTTGGTATCCCTCTGAAACAAGGGAGTTAAGAACCTGTGGGATTCATGGAATTTGAACACAGTTTGCTTTGGCCCTGAGATTCTTGTGCCTCTCAAGATTCTCTGGAGAAAAGGTGAATTCGGCATTCAGAAATGTATTGTGTCAAAGAAGCTATGGAGAATTGGGAGACATGTTTTCCATCTGCAGATGCCAGAGAGTGAAACAGAAAGAGGATCTTCATGTATACAGATAGGTCACATTGTCTTTTCTCTGAAAAACTGAGTAAAGTTTTCTTCACTTGAAGACACTAAACAGTAGGAGCATATGTACCTTTCTTCAGGGTAACTAGTCTGTTATTCCTTTGAAAAAACATTTTCCTTCTTTTGTTAACAATTTGCACTAAATCATTTTTTAGTGAATTGAATCATAACTTCCATGCAGCAGGGAATCTATGTATTTAAGTTTCCTCTTTTTATATTATTTATTACCTCATGTTATCTCATGCAGCATAACAAATTATTGCAATTTAGCAAATAAAATAGCATCCATTCATTATGTTTCTGTAGGTTAGGAATTAATGCATAACTTATCTGGGTCCTCTGCCTCACTACATCAAAAAGTCTGCACTCAAAGTGTTGGCTGGGGCTGAAGTTTAATCTCAAGGCTCAACTGGGGAATTATGTACAACCATGCACTTTCTGTTGATAGAATTAACTTCTCTCTGACAAGTGGATTATAGGCCTCAGTTTTTTGCAGGCTATTGGCCAGAGGATACATTCACTTCTTTGTCATGTGAGTCTCTTTGTAGGGCAGGGTATAAAAAGCAGCTTAATTTATCAAAGCTGGTGATGCATACCATCTTCTAGCAAGACAAATTACAGTTTTACGTGTTGCATGACTATTCTGGTCTTTCAGTTAGAAGCAAATCACAGTTTCCACAAGCATTCAAAGGGAAGGGCATACATCAGAGGTGCAAGTAGGAAAAATTTGATGCTATCTTAGAAGCTGTCCACAACATACACATAAATTCCTTCTGCCTCTGCAGGTTGACCAGAGATGTCCTCAACGAGAGGTATAAAAACATGAGCACTATAAGAGAAGGTCCAAGGAGAACTATTGATTTTTATTTCCCTTTTGATCAAAATATGCCTTCTTCAATTTTTCACAATGAGAAGTAAAAGACTTTTAATCTTGGTAGTTTGCCTGGCTGCCTCTAATTTGTCATCTTTAGTTCCTAAGCTCATTGCACCAGTTACATCCTTTGACCCCAGCATCAATTCGCTTATCAGTTAGCACTAGCTTGCATATTTGACTCCTTCTCTCTCTTATGAATTCCCTGGAATCAGAGATTTCAACTTGGTCAGTGTCGCTCTGCTTGGCAGAAAATATACTTGCTGAATGTTTGAATGAATGAACAAATACATGAATTAAACTTTCCATGTCTTTCCCTCATGGTCTAGTTTTATAATAACCTAATACAATATAGTGATATATGCTTTTATTTTATGTGGTCTTCATATAAATCCATATGTATTTTTCCATATATTACTTAATTAAATCTTGGAGTTTACAGAGATTTCTGTAATTTAAAATTTCTGCAATTTAAAACCAGTGCTTTTGATGTAAATTCTTCATTTTTTTCCTCCTTGGATTGTGATCTGATTTTTGACTGTCAAATGCTGACCAACTGACCTTGATTCCAAGGACCATATATGGGAAACCACATCTTCTTCTCAAAATGTGGGATAAAAGAGTGGGGAAGAATATTTAGTCAAAGAGTTCTTTGATAGAGATTGAGGGTGGGAAGGGTGAAAGCATTTGTATTTTTCATATATTCCAGAATGTTCTGAAATGAACTAAAAATAAATGTGTTTTAGCAGCCTCTTTGCTGGGGTAAGGAATGCTGGTTTTTAAAAGAACTTGGGAGAGAATGTTTTGGTGAACTTGTATACTGTACCATAAATATTTTTGCTAAAATTATGGAATTGTCTGTTTCCTTTCAAATTGCATCAGGACCAGGCAAGAACGATGAGTTTTTAATGTGGAAATTTCATGCACACGTTTCAGCTTCTTCCTTTTCTTTTTCAACTGTGCCAACTCTCATTTTAGGTTTAGTAAAGATTGATTAATTGGTGCTTTTCTGGCCTACCTGATGCAACGTCTTACCAAAGACAGGGATACAGCCATCAGTTTGCAAACTGGCTTTGTTGCAGCCCCAAAGAGCTTTATTACTTTTAGCGTCCTTTATTTACTGTGTTAAATGATTTTGGTATAGCATAAAGCTTGATCCTTCTCTTACATTTCTTCTTTGAAATTAAACAAAAATTAATGAGACAGTGAAACTTGTTCTATTCCTAAGGGTACAAGAAAAAAGAGAGTCTGACTTAAAGCTATAAACTCAAGAAAATGTGCAAGGCATCCATCAGGGAGAGGCATAGGCTGAATTGTGCCCAGATCCCCAATTCCTATATTGTGCTCCCAATAGTAAATACCTCCAAAGGTGACTATATTTGGAGATAGAGTCTTTAAAGAGGTAATTAAGTTTAAATTAGGTCAGTGGGGTGAGCCCTAATCCAACCTGACAGGTGTTCTTATTGCAAGTGGTGGCACAGACACAGAAAACACAGATCAAGGGACAACCAAGTGAGGATATTTGAAGATGGGGTAAATAGTCAACCAAGGTGAGAGGCCTCAAAAGAAATTCTGATACTTTGATCTCAGAGTTCTAGCCTGTGAGAAAATATTTTTTTTGTTTTTAAATCATGTAGGTTGTAGTCATTGGTTATGGCAGCTATAGAAAACTACTACAGGCAGTAAGTCTTCTGAAGAAGTTATTGTCTCCAGACAACATTTCTCTTTCTTGGTGGAATTCAAGTTTCTCCTTCTTGTGGCATGTGGTTCATTTTTCCTAGGGCTGCTGTTTATTTGTTCCAGTGCTTCTACATATTAACCCACATGCGTTCCCTTGACTTTCTGATGTTTGTCCTGGCAGAGAGGCCGTAGGTTGACTTTTTGGTGGGTATGAAAAAGCATTTCCAGAAAATCTACAGGATGATTTCCTTTCAGGAGGTTATTTTGTTGAAAAGAAAGACAATTCAACTGTAATAGGACCATTGTTTTAGAACATACATGGATAAACCTGAATAGCATTACCTAAGGCTCCTTTAAATGAAAATGGCTTTTACATACAATGGAAAATCATTAAACTGGAAGCACACAAGTATCTGTCAATTCCCCTTAAAATCTATAAAGTGCTATACTAATGCAATCTGATCTTTGGAATAACCTTGAGAGCTAAACAGAACTGGCATTATCATTTCCATTTTTCAGTCAAAGTGTTTAAGGGATTTGTAAATTATTTGAATCTCAGACTCAGGTCTGCTGATTTGAAAGTCTTTACATTTGCTCTGGAGAAGGACCTGGCAATCCACTCCCAAGGCAATCCCAAAACAGTCAGTCATTGAAAACCCTATGAGGGTCACTATGATGGCACCTAACAACAAAAACAACAACATTTGCTCTGTCCCCACTGACTCTTTAGACTCAGAACATCCAATGGGAAAATGGTTGGCTAGAATATAACATTACGCTTGACCCATAGTTAGTGGTCAGTAATCAGATGACATTAATATTGACATTACAATAAAAGCCTCATCTAATAAGCAAGACATTTTTTATCAGTTTTGGTTCATTTATTACTCAACAGGCATCTTAGCACAAATAATGTTTTTGTTAGACAAAATTGATAAAATTTTCATTAGTAAATTCTGTTAAAGTATACAATGTGAAATAAATTTGCATAATTTTGCATAATTTTAGTCCATTTTATTAAAGTATAAAATGTGATGTAGTTTTGCATAATTTTGTTTTATTATATTTATGGTTTATTATAACTGCATTTTAAAGTCTTCATGGTAAGATGGATCCATATGGAAAATGTGAGATAGTTTGAACATATTCTGACTTAAGAGTTGTACTTGAAATAAACATTTTGATTTAAGAAAATTAACAAATACTGTGCAGGCAATTTCTAGTACATGAAATTTGAGAGAATTTTTTTTTCACTTGTTGTTGTTGTTAAGTGCCGTCGAGTCGAGTCTGACTCATAGCGACCCTATGTACAGCAGATCAAAACACTTGCCGATTCTGTGCCAGGCAAACAATCTTATTTATGTTTAAGCTCATTGTTGCAGACACTGTGTCAATCCATCTGGTGGAGGGTTTTCCTCTTTTGCATTGACCTGCCACTCTTCCAAACATGATGTCCTTCTCCAGGGATTGTTCTCTCCTGACTACATGTCCGAAATATGTAAGTCGCTATGTGGCCATTTTTGCTTCCAAGGATCACTCTGGTTGTACTTCTTCTAGGACAGATCTGTTGGTTCTTTTGGCAGTCCATGGTATATTCAACAGACGTCTCCAGCACCACAATTCAAAAGCATCAATTCTTTTTCTGTCTCTCTTGTTCAATGTCCAGCTTTCACAACCATATGATGCCACTGAAAACACCATGGCATGAGTTAGACGCACCTTCGTCTTCAATGTGACATCTTTGCTTTTCAATACTCTAAAGAGATCTTTTGCCACAGCTTTTCCTAGAGCAATGCGTCTTTTGATTTCTTGACTGCTGCTTCCACGGGTGTTGATTATAGAGCCAAGCAAAGCAAAATCTTGGACAACCTCAATCTTCATTTATTGTGAAGTTGCGTGCTGACCCAGTCATAAGGATTTTTGTTTTGTTGATGTTTAGTCGTAGCCCATATTGAAGGCTATGATCTTTGATCTTCATCAGTAAATGTTTTAAATCCTCTTCATTTTCAGCAAGCAAAGTGGTGTCATCTGCATAACACAGGTTGTTAATGAGTCTTCCTCCAATCTTGATGCCACGTTCTTCCTCATAAAGTCCAGCTTCTCAGATTATTTGCTCAGCATATAAATTGAAGAGATAGGGTGAAAGTATGCAGCCCTGACGCACACCTTTCTCAACTTTAAACCACTCCTCAGTGTTTCCTTGTTCTATTCGAACAACTGCCTCCTGGTTCATGTACAGATTTCTCATGAGCACAATTAGGTGTTCTGGTATTCCCTTTTTCAGAAGTGTTATCCATAATTTGTTGTGATTCACACAATCAAATGCTTTTGCGTAGTCAATAAAACATAGATAGACATCTTTTTGATATTCTCTGCTTTCAGCTAATATCCACCTGACATCAGCAATGATGTCCCTAGTTCCCCGCCCTCTTCTGAATCCCGCTTGATTTTCCAGTAATTCCCTGTCTATATATTGCTGCAGTCGCTTCTGAATGATCTTTAGTAGAATT
>VMDO01000296.1:158135-244586 GCA_007922755.1 Pedetes capensis | reverse complement strand
TTTTGTGGGAGTAGGCACAAATATGGATCTCTTCCAGTCAGTTGGCCAAGTAGCTGTTTTCCAAATCTGTTGGCATAAACATGTTAACACCTCCAGTGCTGCATCTGTTTGTTGAAACATCTCTATTGGTATCCCATAAATTCCTGGAGCCTTGTGTTTCGCCAGTTCTTTCAAGGTAGCTTCCACTTCGTCCTTCAACACCATTGGTTCCTCTTCATATGCAACTTCTTGGAATGGTTGGTCATCTATAAATTCTTTCTTGTATAATGACTCTGTGTATTCTTCCCACCTTCTTTTGATGTTTCCTGCATCATTTAGTATTTTCCCTCTAGAATCTTTCACTACTGCCACTCGCTTGAATTTTTTTCTTCATTTCCTTAAGCTTGAGAAACACAGAGCGTGTTCTTCCCTTTTGGCTTTCTGCCTCCAGCTCTTTGCGTATGTTGCACATACACTCTCCCACCCACGTATAAAATCACTTATAATCAGGTGCGGTTGGCATACACCTGCATTCCCAGCAACTTGGGGGTGAAGGCAGGAGGATCGCAAGCCCAAGATCACAGGCAGCCTGCGTAACCCAGCGAGACCCTGTCAAAAAGTAAAGTGTCAAAAAGTAAAAAGCGGCGGTCCAGCACCTACAAAGCGAATAGGTGCAAGACCCTGGTTTCAAACCCCCGTACAAAACAACAAATACAAACAAGAACAAAAAACCAAACCAAACCAAAACAAAACAAAACAAAAACCCCAAGAACCAAACAAAAGAATCAAAACAAAAACAAAAACAAAAACATGCATACACGCTCGCACACACATATAAAACACTTCTAGTCAGGTTCGGGGGTATACACCTGCATTCCCAGCAGCTTGGGGGTGAAGGCAGGAGGATCGCAAGCCCAAGATCACAGGCAGCCTGCGCAACCCAGCGAGACCTTGTTTCAAAAAGTAAAAATATGGGCTGGGGGTGCAGCCCAGCGGTCCAGCACCTACAAAGCGAATAGGCGCAAGACCCTGGTTTCAAACCCCTGTACAAAACAACAAAAACAAACAACAACAAAAAACCAAACCAAAGCAAACCGAAACAAAACAAAAACCCCAAGAAACAAAAAAACAAAATCAAAACAAAACCAAAAACAAAACCATGCATACACGCTCACACACACATATAAAACACTTCTAGTCAGGTGCGGTGGTGTATGCCTGCAATCCTAGCGGCTTGGGGGGCGGAGACAGGAGGACCACAAGCCCGAGATCAGAGGCAGTCTGTGCAACCTAGCAAGCCCCTGTCTCAAAAAGTAAAAAATATGGGCTGGGGGCGCAGCACAGCTTTCCGCCCACTTGGGAGACCACTTGGGAGAAGCAAATCCTCTTGTGGGTGGGATGATATTCAACCCCCCCCACCCCCCGCAGAGAGTCTGTAGTACGTCTGCCATCCACGGCGATTGTGCTCGAAACTGTTCTTATTGTGTCTAATTGTCCCGCAAGACTCTGCCAGAAAGGAGCACTCTGTCCGCGTGGCGCTCAGCCTCCTCTGCAGACCTCACCTTTCTCCACAGTGCGGTGGGATGACTTAGGATCCCCTCTGGTGTGTCTGGGATCCAGGCATATGTGTGCCCGTATGTCTGTGGAGATTGCGTCTGCATGACTTTCCTGCCACAACAGGAGGGAGGGAGCCGCGTTTCAGCTCTGGATGTGTACCCCTGGCACTGGTTCCGCGATTACCCCCCGTACCCTCAAGTATCTACTCTCGTGGCTCTGATACTTATTTTCTTGCCTGCGGGACCTACAACAGCCCAGCATCTCAGGCTGCGGGACGTATGTCACTAAAGATGGCGATTCCGTGCTGACTCACCCAAAAACTTGCAGTTTGTGTCCCAAGGGCAGGGTGACAGTGTGATGTCAAGGTTGCATGCCGTGTTGGGTCTGGCTCCCGTGGGTGTGTGGGCGAAGTCCCCTCCGAGTCTCCGGGATTGTATCCTGCCGTCTGTGTGAAGGCGAAATCGTGGAATGGCGGTCCTGCCACTGATCTCTGTGTAGCTCCTCTGAAGCCAAATGCTCCATTTCAGTGTCCATCCAGTTTCATCCTCTGTCTCCAAAACTAAACTATCACTGTTTCTATCTATTCAATGTGAGTTCTAAACCCCTAATAGAGGGTTCCCTTTACTCTGGTAGAGAAGGCACGTGTTATCTGTCTGCCATCTTGAGTGATAGTGGCATCCAATCCTGTCAGATCTCAGAAGCAAAGCAGGGTCAGGCCTGGTTAGTACCTGGATGGGAGACCTCCTGGGAACACCAGAAGCTGTAGGCTTGGGAGAAGGACCTGGCAACCCCCTCCCAAAAATCAATCTGCCATTGAAAACCCTATGAACAGCAGAGAAGCACTGACAATAGTGTTTCCCCTGTTGTACAGAGGGTCTCTATGAATTGGATCACTAATAATATATTCATTAGTATATCCTATCTTTCCAGTGGTTCCCTCATTAATGAGTTAAAGAGATCTCAGACAATGCTTACTGTATATTTGTGTGGTAGTCAAGTTACTAATTCTTACTAATTTTGCTCATATGTTGGAGTTAAGTCTGTCTCAAAGGAAAATATATTTATTTGTTGTTTTTAGATGCCATAGAATCATACTTATCTAAGAATGGAACATACAAATGGTCCCAATATGAAGGGGAAAGGGATTTGTGGGAGGGAGTGGATGATGGGGAAAGGGGAGAAAGAACAACATGTAGGGGTAAAGAGGGAGAGTAAAAATGCAAAATACAGGATCCAACTCTATGAAAGTATTTTTTAAAAGGAAGAAAAAAAGGCAAGGGAAAAAAATCACAGAGTATAACTCAGGGCTACATATGACTGTCATTACATGTTAATTACAATTCTTACTTTTTCTTGCTTCCTTTTTTCTTTTTCTTTCTCTTTTTCTTTTTGTTGTTTATTTTGTTCTGTAAAATGTCTAAGGAGATGGAAGTGTAAGCAATATTGATTTGATAATTGCATAATGGATATGTGAACTGACTTTTACCCCACTAACATGTACAAATAAAGTACTAATATCCCAATAGCATGTATAAATAAAATACTAGTCATAAAAATATTTTTAAAAAGAAAATTATCCTCTATAAACATATTTTATTCAAAACTGATTCTAATGGTAATTATAATTGCCTCTTTCTCACAGATTTAGTAAATTTAAAGCAAATATCCCAGTATTATAAAATTAGTAGGTGATCTAGAGGAATATTATAGTAGACATCTTTTTTTTATTGCTACATAAAAGCTAATGGGAGAAGGACATGGCAATCCACTCCCGAGGCAATCCCGGAACAATCTGCCATTGAAAACCCTTTGAGGGTCTCTATGACTCAGACACGACTTGATGGAACCTAACATACACACACACACACACACACAAAAAAAAAAAAAAAAAAAAAAGCTATGATTCTCCCTGCTTCTAATAACACAATCTTGATTTTCCTATGGGAAGCCTCCTTCATCCACAGTCAATCTATATGGTTGGATAAGGCTAATCACACATTCCACTTCCCTCCCAAGCAATAGAGGGTTTTTGTGCCCAAATCACAAGTGTCCACAAGAATTAAGAATGAACTTGGCATTCACCTTCGTGCAAAGCGTATTGCATGCACTTCAGAAGAAACCCAAAAGATAGACCACATGTGTAGTTGGACACTTCAGAAAAATCCAAGTTGAGTGCCACTGCTCAAAGCTGCACTCTTTATCAAGGAATGTGCTCTTTTGTTGTAGCAACACTGTTGCAACTCTACCCCACACCTGCTCATGTGCACCCATTGTGAAAGAGCCACTTCACTGTCTGGTTTTCTTTGCTCTTCCCATGGGAATTTAAACCTCACCCAAAAGAACACTCAGTATGAACCATCCCCCCTTGTACCACCATAATCATTTTCTTCTCTGCTTGAAATTAACCTAAACCAGAACCTCTCCCTCTTACCCCAGTTCCTCAACAAAAGACTCAGCCAGACAAAAACACTCTTATTTAAATAGTTCCTATTTATTCTGGCCTACAAAGTATGCTTTTATTATAGTGAATCAAATGCAACATGGAATTAGTTATCAAATACAGGTCTTGTATTGGTAATTTTAAGTCAGGTTTCATGAATAGTATTGGTCAGGGTTGTTTGTTTTAATTATTTTAAACACTGAATTACCAAATATTGCATTAATAGGCTGTGTTATGTCATATTGCACTGCAAGAAGGAAACCCAATAGCATGCGTTTTGGATTTAGGGATGGAGGGATGTTTTAGCTCTAACACTCTTGTTTTACTGTTGTTGTTGTTGTTAGGTGCTGTCCAGTAGAGCCAACTCATAGTGACCCTATGTACAGCCAATTGAAACACTCCCCAATTCTGTGCCAGGCACATGATCTTATTTATGTTTAAGCCCATTGTTGCAGGCACTGTGTCAATCCATCTGGTGGAAGGTTTTCCTTTTTGTCACTGACCTGCCACTCTCCCAAACATGATCTCTTTATCCAGGGATTGGTCTCTCTTCACTACATGTCCAAAATAAGTGAGACGCAGTTTAGACATCCTTGCTTCCAAGGAGCATTCTGGTTGCTCTTCTTCTAGGACAGATCTGTTGGTTCTTTTGGCAGTCCATGGTATATTCAATAGCTGCCTCCAGCACCATAATTCAAAATATCAATTTTTCTCCTGTTTCTCTTGTTCAGCGTCCAGCTTTCACAACCATATGATGCAACTGAAAACACCATGGCATGAGTCAGGCACACCTTCGTCTTCAATGTGACATCTTTACTTTTCAATACTCTAAAGAGATCTTTTGCCACAGGCTTTTTACTGTAGCTTCCTGAAATTATACTTATGGGGTTATAGTTATGATAAAAGATATTGTGGACCTGGACAGAGAAAAACCTCAGCAGTCAAAATGACTACAGCTTTGAACTGTTAGGTGATAATTGGACGACTGGGGTACCTCCAACTGCTTCACATTCTCAAATCCAACACTCAGGACCATCTGAGTGAGGCTCCTTTGTCCCTCCACAAATACAGAAAATGTCAGGAATTTGGGGATCTCAAAGGAGATCATTAAACCCAGTGCATTCATAACCAAGTTGACATGTACTTTCAACAGGTCTATTACAGAATTTATTTAATATGCAGTTTTCTACATAAAGGTGAATGCTTTGATGAGTTGTGTTTGGTAAACATATCATGTGATAGAAGTTTGGTTTGAACTTTAAGGCTGAGGAGTTCAATATGCATTATGTATAGAAATTCATTGGAGGATAGAAAGACGTTTCCAAAGGCCTGAATTGAAGTCCTTTCTCCAATTTTGCCTTGTTGTATGACTTGAAGGGAGTTACTTAAGTACTTTAGGGTTCATGTTCATTAATACAATGAAGAAAGGGAAATTTTAATTCTACTACTTTGCAAATGAGAGACAGAGAAAGAGAGAGAGGAGACAAAAGGAATTTTAATAATTTTTTTCTTTTCTTGAAAATAGGATCCCTTATTGGTGATTTTCAGTAGTATTAAGTCAATATTTAGGTTTCTTTTAATTTTAAATTATCACATGATACATTTGACTTAGGCCTATATTTGTATGTGCCTATTTTTTAATACATGTGCTAATTCCTATAACTACCATCCCAATTACACATACAAAAATATCACTTGTGCTATATGCTCTCCTTATATAATCACACCCTCCTCTCATTCATTTCTCCAATCCCTAGAGACCACTGATCTATGCTTCATCACTATAGTTTGCCCTTTCGAGAATATTATGTAAATGGAACCATGACGTGTGTAACCTATTGAAATTGTCATCTCTCAGGCACCACAATTCTTTTAAGTTTCACCCAAGTTGTGTGTAATAGTCGTTCATTGATCTCTATTGCTTAGTGTGATCACTTTGTATGCACATATTAGATTTATAATCCATTCCCCTGTTGAAAGACATCTAGGTTGTTTCTAGTTAGGGACAACTAAGAAGTTTATGTAAACACTTATGCACAGTTTCTATATATATCTATGTTTTTGAACATGCTTTTTATTTCTCTAGGATCAGTACCCAGGAGTGGGGACTGCATTGCATGGTAAATGTTTGTTTAAAATTTTTAGAAAGCAGAAATGTTTTGTGTCATAATTGCATCATTTTTATTACCATTAGCAATGTATGAGTTCAAGTTGCCTTACATCACTTTCAATATACAATACTGTATTTTATCATAGTTCTAATAGACCTGGGCCTGTAGCTGTAGCCCTGTGGCATCCGATCCCATCAGATCTCGGAAGCTAAGCAGGGTCAGGCCTGGTTAGTACCTGGATGGGAGACCGCCTGGGAACACCAGAAGCTGTAGGCTTGGGAGAAGGACCTGGCAACCCCTCCCAAAAATCAATCTGCCATTGAAAACCCTATGAACAGCAGAGAAGCACTGACAATAGTGTTTTCCCTGTTGTACAGAGGGTCACCATGAGTCAGGTACCGACTCAATGGCACCTAACAACAACAACAATAGACCTGGAGTAATAACTCCTTATTGTTCTAATTTGTATTTCCTTGATGATTAATGATGTTGAGTAATACTTTATGTGCTAATTTCTCATCCTCATATCCTTTCTGATAAAGTGTTTTTCCAAGTTATTTGTCCATTTTTTTCCAATAGGATTGTTTGTTTCCTTACTATTAAGCATTGGGAGTTGTTTATATATTCAGAATACAAGCCCTCTGTCTAATAGGTGATTTGTAAATGCTTTCTCCCAGTTGATAACTTGTCTTTTCATTATGTTAACAGTATCTTCTGTGAAGCTAATATTTTTAATTTTGGTTAAGACCAACATAGCAATTGTTTATTTTATTGATTGCACTTTTGGTGTTGTGTCTAAGAACTTTGCAAAGCCCCATACTATGAAGTTTTTCTCCCATATTTTCTTTTATAGTTCTGCATTTTATGTTTAGGTCTAGGATCTATATTGACTCATATTTTGTATGATGTATGATATTTACATTGAGGTTTATTTCTTGTATACCAATATCCAAATGTTTGAGTACTGTTTGATGAAAAGATTATCACCTTTCTATTAAAATTATCTTATACCTTTGTAAAAATTCAATTGACCATATTCAAGAGTCTCCTGTGTTCTCCATTCTGTTCCACTGATCGATATGTTGACCTTTCTCAAAAAGTGCTCTGTCTTCATTACTATGGTATTACATTAAGTCTTCTCTATTTCTCCTTTTACTTCTGCCAAGTTTTTGCATCACATATCTTGAAGCTCTGTTAATAGGTGCACACACATTTAGTTTTATGTCTTCTTGGTGATTTGACACTTTTACTGTTATGTAACATCCACTTTTTGAAAATGTTTTTGTTCTGAAATCTGTTTGGTCTGAAACATATAGAGTCACTCCAGGTTTCTTTTGCTTAACATTTGCATGGTATGTTTTGTCCATATTTTAAATTTTAACCTACTTATACCATTATAAATAGATTTCTTATAGGCAATATTTTTGTGTGCAGCCATATCACTGTGGTGTTCGATCCTGTCAGATCTTGGAAGGTAAGCAGGGTCTGGCCTGTTTAGTACTTAGATGGGGGACCACATGGGAACACCAGGTACTGTAGGCTTGGGAGAAGGATCTGGCAACACATTCCCAAAAACCAATCAGCCATTGAAAACCCTATGAGTAGCAGAGAAATACTAACAATACTGTTTCACCTGTTGTATGTAGGGTCGCCATGAGTTGGACACCAACTCAACGGCATCCAACAACAGTAACAACATAGGTAATACTTGAATTGTAGTTTTAAATCCAGGCAATCTCTTGTCTTTTAATTGGTGTGTTTAGAACATTTACGTTCAATGAAACTATTGGTATACTTGGAATTAGGCCTACCATTTAAAGAATATGCTTTCTGTTTCTTCCCTGTGTTTTTTCCCACTTTATTTTTACCATTTCTAACTTCCTACTAGGTCATTTGAAAAACTCTCCCTTTTAATTTTCATGTTAACAAATTGGTATGTTTTTATTTCAGGTCTGCAAACAGGTTTTTTAGTGATTACTGTAGAGATTATAATATGTAGAGATCATTTTTATCAATCTACATAGAATAAAACTTTTACCACCTTTAGTTGAATGCAGAAACCTTATCACCACTTAGGTATTTTTACCCTCCCCCTTTGTGCTTTAGCTGTCAAATTTTACCTCTACATTCATGCAAATCTGTTATAATTTTTGCTTCCAACTGTCAAACCTATTTTAAAGAACTTATACTATAATAGCTCTGCTATATTCACCTAGATATAACTGATGCTGTTGCTCTTCATTCACCCTGATGCTCCCAATTTCTGTCTAGTATTCTTCCTCTCTTGTCTAAAGAACTTCATTTGGCAATTATCTTAGAGCAGAAGTGCTGGCACACAGCTTCTTAATTTCTCTTCATCTGAGAATGTCTGTATTTCACCTTCATGGATGGAGGATACTATTACTGAATATAGATTTCTAGGGTGAAAGTTACTTCCTTTCATCATTAAAAAAAGTAGTGCTATTTGCTTCTGGCCTTACTTTTCTCTGATGAGAAATCTTCAGAAATCTTATCATTATCCCTGTATAGAACAGGCATCATTTTGCTCAGGATTATTTAAGAATTGCTTTTGCCTTCAGGTTTCAGCAGCCCTATTGTTCTAGATCTAGACTTGAATTTCTTTGGGTCTACCCTTTTGAAGGGAGAAGGACCTAGCAACCCACTCCCAATAATCAATCTGCCATTGAAAATCCTATGAACAGCAGAGAAGCACTGATAATAGTGTTTCACTTGTTGTATGTAGGGTTGCTATGAGTCGGATACAGACTCGACGGCACCTAACAACAACAACAACAATCCTTTTGATAGGTCCATGCATTTCTAAAAACCAAGGTCTTATCCTTTTGCCAAATAGAAATTTCATATTACATCATTGAATAATTTTTTAGCACTACCTTCATTCTCATCTCTTTCTGCTAATCTGGATAACTCCAATATTTGGTTATTGTCCTAGAGTCCATGAACTCTGTTCATCATTTCAACGCTTTTTCTCTCTAATGTTCAGAAGAGATCTTTCTCTATTCTGGTTTTTAATTATTATTTGGATTGTTGTTTTTATTGGTTTATCTTCAAATGCATCAACTTTCCCCTCTCATCTCCACACTGGCATGGAGATCATGCATGGAGGTTTTCTTAAAGTTTCCATTATTGTGATATTCAGTTCTAAAATTTCAACATACTTGCTCTTTATCTCTTCTATTTCTTTTCTGAGGCTTTGCATTTCTATTTACTTCAGAATGTTTGTGCTTGCTTGTCAGAGCATTTGTGTAATGGCTGGTTTTAAATATTTCTCAGATAATTCCAACATCAGTGTCATCACAGCAGTGGCATCTGTTAATAATATTGTCTGTTTGAGTTGCAGATTTCTTAATTTGAGTATGCTGATTAACTTTAAATTATATACTGCTCATTGTGAATATTATTGAGTGAGACTCTGGGTCCATTTTTATTCCCATAGACAACACTGATAATTTTATTTTACCAAATAATTACCATGGTTAGTTTCAAGCAGAAAATTCCAACCTGACTTCTGTAGTCTGTGGTTCCAAAGTCAAATTCAAAGTCATTACACTCCCATCTGGACATTTCCCATGTGTGTGATAGCCTATTTGTTAGTTCATTTCTTGATGTACTGTATAAAGAGGATGTTGTTATTGTTTTAGGCGCCTTTGAGTCTGGTCTAATACATAATGACCCTGTGCACAATAGAATGAAACAGTCTCTGATTCTGTGCCAAGCACACTATCTTTTTTAGGTTTAAGTCCATTGTTGCAGATACTGTGTCAAACCATCTACTTGAGGGTCTTACCCTTTTTTGTTGGCCTGTCATTCTCCCAAACATGATGTCCTTCTCCAGGTTTTAGTCCCTCTGGATATGTCCAAAATACATAAGACTCAGTCTAGCCATTCTCGCTTCCAAGGAGGTCTAACCATCCTTGCTTCCAAGGAGCAGTCCGGTTGCACTTCTTCTAGGATACATCTGTTGGTTCTTTTGGCAGTCTATTGTGTATTCAATATTCATCTCCAACACCATAATTCAAAAGCATCAATTCTTCTGTCTCCCTTATTTAATGTTCAGCTTTCACAACCAAATGATGTTGCTGAAAGTACCATGGCATGAGTAAGGCGCACTTTCATCTCCAATGTGACATCTTTACTTTTCAACACCTTAAAGAGGTCTTTTGCAACAGCTTTTCCCAGTGAAATGAGTCTTTTGATTTGTTGACTGCTGCTTCTATAGGTGTTGATTGTCAAACTAAGTAAAGAAAAATCCTGGCAAACCTCAATCCTTTCTCCATTTATCATGAAGTTGCTTACTGACCCAGTTGTAAGGATTTTTGTTTTGTTGATGTTGAGGCACAATCCATAGTGAAGATTGCATTCTTTGACTTTTATCAGTAAATGCTTTGAATTCTATTCAGTTTTAGGAAGCAAATTTGTATCATCTGTATAAGGTAGAATGTTAGTGAATCTTCCTCCAATTCCCCTGCCATGTTCTTCATAAAGTCCAGCTTCTTGGAGTTATTTGCTCAGCAGAGAGATTAAAGAGGTATGATGAAAGGATACAGCCCTGACACATACCTTTCTTGACTTTAAACAAGGTAGTTGTTTCCTTGTTCTGTTCAAATGACTGCCTTCTGGTCCTTGTACAGATTCCTCATGAGTACGATTAGGTGCTCTGGTATTCCCATTTTTTGCAGTTATCCATCATTTTTTGTGATCCACAGAGTCATATGACTTGCATGGTCAATTAAATATAGATAGACATCTTTTTGGTATTGTCTGCTTTCAGCTAATATCCATCTGACATAAGCAATGATGTCCCTGGTTCCACACTGTCTTCTGAATCTAGCTTGAAGTGTGTATGAAGAGGATAAGAACTATGAAAATGCAGGTCAGAGTTATCCCAAGAGATCATAGACAGTTTTATGGGATAACTTTCCTGAGCTCTAAGCTCTCTGATCTTCATTTTTCTTTTCATTCTCCAACAGTCATCTTTTCTGTCCTCCAGCCAGAAGCCTAGGCTTTAATTTCTCTGCTCTTAAAAGTACTTTTGAGTTTGCCTCCACTTCTGGGGCTAAATTGTGAAATGAAAGAGAGATAGAGAAATGCACAAGGGTTTACCCCACCCTCTTTGGATTGTGTTTAATGTTCAAAGAGAAAGATCCACCTTTCCCAGAATTTTGGGTCTTGTGGGTCCCTACAGAATTCACATTAATTTGCTTTGGGGTTGGAGGGTGAATGAATCAAAAAAAAAAAAAAAGAAAGAAACAAATAAAAGTAAACCATGGGATTCCTGTACCATCTCATTATTAATTTTCTCTTCCTCCCCTAGAACCAAACTGGGGCTTCTATAGCGCTCTCTAAGCCAATGGCCTCTCTGTTCAATAGGCTACATTGTTTTTAGGTTATGTGTTGGAGGAAAAAAATATAATATACCATAACTTTGATTGTACATTGAATTCTTGTCTCTCCACCTAACTTATCTTCTCCTATTGACTTTTCATTTTTTTCACATAGTTTCTCAAAACATGTTCAGGGGTTACAGTTAACCATATTATTGATAGGTACTATTGAGTAAGAAATCATGTTTTATATTTATTCCATCTTACCTGGAACTAGAAACTTAGTAGAAATTTAAGTGAATTTCTAATTATACTATGGATGGAGGGGTTAATTTTTTAACTTAATGTTTTTCTATGTCTATATATACTTAGATTATTCTATTCAAATATACATTAGTAAGCATACCGTACATCACATAGCTAGGAGAGACAGAATATAGCAGCAATTGTCAATTCCTTGTACAGCAACTTCAGCATTTACTTTGCTATTACTATTAATATTTGAGATTCAGGTCAAAGATTGTATTTAGCTTGCACAAAAGGAAAGCAGGAAGAGCCAAAAGAGTAAATGCTCCCAAAATCCACCTTCAAACAGTGATGCAAGGTCCTGCATAAATACTCATTTCCCCCTCTTCCCAGTGTTGGTCAGGGATCACCGACAAAGCAAAAACTGTCTCCTCATGACCACTGAGACCACCAACACAGGTGTTTGCCCCTGGAAGGTAAAAGCGCCTGAGGCTTTTCCTTTCTCCCATCTCCACTAGTGTCCCGGGGGGCCACAGGAGTCCGCACCCCTCACCAGAGGGGCCTGAGTGAATTGTGTTTAGTATCTTTGTGTGTGGCGGCACCGCCCATCTGAACATCCAGGCCCAACCGGGAGGCATGCGCCCCACATAGAGTTGGGATATTCTCCCAACTAGAATTTAGATTTGGAATGAGGTATTCTAAATCATTTGTCCAGAGTTCTTTAGCAGATTAAATTTTATTTGTCCATTGTAACAACCAGCTAGAAATGTACTCTTTATTGATTTCCTTTCTTGCCATGTCTCATTTTTTCTCCTCTTGATGTTTCCAGAGAACATTACCCACACAAACTATTTGTACTCAAAACCTTGACACTGAGGTAATCCAAACTATGATCAGTAGGCTTTTCAGAGGAAAATTTCCTTATAAACTCAAATCATTTTTATTATAACACTATGAATAACTTAGATGAAATAATTGGATAGTCTTTCAAGAAGGATTTGCTTATAGATCTTAAATCTCAATGGCAATGATTTTTTTATAATTAAAATACACCATTCCATTCATATCAGCAACAAACACATAAATCCTGATACACAGATTTCTATTAGTGAACTGCTGAAATTAATGGACATGTGAATTTTTGTGACCTCTAAAAGATGCTAACCAATAGGATTATTAAACAAGTAAACACTTTTTTATTCTATTTTATTGTTGTTATGTACTGTCAAATCAAATACAACTCATAGTGACCCTATGTACAAAAGAATGAAACACAACTCAACACTGTGCCATGCCTGGCACTATGTCAGTGCTTCTCTGCTGTTCATAGGATTTTCAATGGCTAACTATTTTGGGACTGTTTTAGGAGTGAGCTGCCAAGTCCTTCTCTCATTTTTGCAGTGCTGGGGATTAAACTGAGAGCCTGAGTGCTCAGTGCAAGGGCTCTACCAACTGGGCTAAACCCCAAACTTGTTGAGAAATAATTCTTTTTTCATCTAGAGATAAAAAATTAGGAGAGCATATTAATGATAACAGTACTGGGGTTTAATTTAGTTGGTAGAGTGCTCCTCTGCACTCTCTGAGACCCTGGGTTCAATCTTCAACACTGCAAAAATGGGAGAAGGATGTGGTAATCCACTCCAGAAACAATCCCAAAATAATCAGCCAATGAAAACTACATGAATAGCATGAAAGCACTGACATAGTGCCAGGTGTATTTTGTTCTGTTGTACATAGGGTTGTTTTGAGTTAGACCCAACCTGAGGGCACCTAACAACAACAACATTATTGATAACAGTGTACAAAAAGAATAAGAATACAAGAATTAAAAAAATCAAGAGAATGTAAGAGGGGAAAAAAATGAAGATTGTTAAGTTCATTCTTACATACGTTCCCTTTGGTTTATTTGAGGTGAATCGGTAGAGAGATCTTTTAAAACAAATGGTAATGTATAGGTGACTCAGCTGCCAACAAGAAAATACTTCCAGACATATTTGGTGGTTTTGCTAATGAGTGGATAATGAGTACAGCTGTTAAAATAATCATAGCCACTAAATATTTTAGGTGCCTGGATGTAAGAATAAATATAATTAACAAATTTGTCAAGGTAAAAGGCAAACTTCACAGAGGGGATAATGTAGTCAATGGCCCAAGAAGGGAATTGATGCACTCAATTTGAGAGGAAAAAGGGTCAGTGTAACAGCTCCTGGTGAGCAATGGGAAAGTTCATACATGTGGTCAGAGAAGGACGTAGGAACTGGTCACATAAGACCTCATAATTCAGGACTTTATTCCAACTTTCATAGGGAGAATCTCCAAAGTATTTTAAGAGGAAGATTGAAATGACTAGATGTTTAGAAGTTCAGACTGGATGCTTTATAAATAAAAATGGATTATAACTATTGGTATTAATTTATGATCTATTGAGGGCCCATGTTATGCCAGACATTGTTAGGTATTCAGAATTCAAAGATGAAGGTGTCCTTCAGAAGCTCATAGTGAAAAAGAGTGAAGCAGATCATTACAATTTAGGTTGAGAAGGACTACTTGAAGTATGTAAATAGTTGCCTCCCAAATATGTTCTTTGTTCAATATGAGTGTGTGTATGTGATCCACTTCTCTGAATCAGAATCACTTTTGCTTTTACAAATAGCCTGCACTGCACTATGTCAGGATAGAATGTAGGTTGAGATATAGGAAAGTGACAAAACCAGAGATGGAGTCTTCAGACATGTGCACTCCTCTTTCTTTCCCTTTGAGAATTCAACATTGACAATTGAGCAGGCAAGTTTTAAGACTCCATTGCATCTTATCAGGAATATCATTAGTAATAGTAGTAGTAGAAAGAGGATAATAATAATTAATCCCTTGTGCATTTGTATTATACTATGTTGTTTATATGCTTTTATGCACATTATCATTAACCTTTTTATTCTCAATGCCAGATGGTGTAATAATTAAAGAAGATAGTGTGCCATCTCTCTTCTAGTAAGAAAAAATGCTCAGACTAAGTGCACTTATTTCAGTGGCTTTAGAATCTCCTTCTCCTCCTCTTCCTCCTCCTTCTCTGCTTCCTCCTCCTCCCTCTTTTCCTTCTTCTTCTCTCCTTCCCCTTCCCCTTCCCCTTCCCCTTCCCCTTCCTCCTCCTCCTCCTCCTCCTCCTCCCCCTCCTCCTCTTCTTCTTCTTCTTCTTCTTCTTCTTCTTCTTCTTCTTCTTCTTCTTCTTCTTCTTCTCTTTTTAGAATACTGGTAGGTTGAATCAGGGTTTCACCCATATGAGGCAAGGGCTCTACCACTGGGATGTACCCGTACCCCCTTTCTTATTTTTTATTTTCAGACAGGGTCTTGTTAAATTGTGCAAGCTGCCTCTGGCCTCAAACTCACCATTCTCTTGCCTCAACCTCATGAATAGCTGAGATCATACGTGTGTGCCACAGTGCCCAGCTTGGCTTTCAGATCTTTAACAACCCCAGGTAAGAATTCCATTCACTTTGTTACATGGTAAACAGATTTATGCCTATATATTGTATAGTGTACCTAAAACCAAATCCATGAGACAGTACTTATTCTTACTATATACAAAACACTCTTCTGTGCTGTATCTATTCTACATTATAATATTCCATTCCATTTTTAAATGGTAACCTAAACTAACTAAATTGATGGGTTGCATACTACAGTTTGTAAAACTGTAGATTAAGTGTTTTCCCAAGATTACACAGCTAGAAAATTGTGTGTTTGTGGTTTAAACTAAGTTCTGTCACTCCCTAACACCTCAAGTTTTTCCACAAAACTAATATCTCTGATCCTTCATTTTATCCATTCCAATCCAAACTGCTGACCTTGGCTTTGTTTATCTCCCAAAGGCACAATATTTTTTTTCAGTTATTTCCTTTTAAAACAACAACAACAACAATCATTAATGGCCTTCCACTGCCTGCTGTATACAGATACAGATCTTCATTCAAGTTTTCAATAACAGGTCTATGCTTAGAAGGGGAATAGGCCTCATTTTCTTCACCTGCTTTCCACGGATCTTTAGCAGGTTTGCTAATGAATTTACAGTATCAGTGACCATCCCTCCCTGCTGAATTTTATGAAATTTCTCAATTTTCCATGAATCTGTCCTATATTTTACATAAATCATGATTCTTACCATTCTCTGAAGGCACCAAGTATGTAATTATTATTACATACATTATTTGTAGTGTTTCTGTTGCCTAAAATAGCTCATCATCTCATACTATGAAATACCACCACACACTAGTGATTTCATACCTCTCAGTTATATCTGCAAAGTAAAAGTCACTTACTTTCATTAAAATTTATGATTAATGTGATTATACAACTTGGAATTACACTGAAACAATGGTAGGAGAGAACAGTGATGCACAAGCAAAATAATTGAATGAATTTTAGTTTATCAAGGTCAAAAAACAAAGGCTTGGTTGTTTTCTTTAAAGGCGTAGTTCTTCTAGACTGTGAAAAAGAGATAGTGATAACCAAGGCATGAATGGTTATCAAAAATTATAAAAATGTTTATAGAAAATGAATTTTTATTTGCTATGGTTTATAATATCTGCAAATATACAGTTGAAAAGAAGTAATAAAATGTATTAAAATTTTTGCCAGAATTGCCTCTGTTTAGTCTATTTAAAAGGAAAAACAAGGTGTGGAATGATTTACTACCAAATATTATAGTATATCGACATTCAAATTATATTACCCAGTTAAAATGATAAGTTTTCCTTAGCTGTCTTAACACTAGGTTGTAATAAAGTACTTCTTTATTGTCTATATAATCTGCAAAGAGAGTGGAGATCTTGTATTTTAATATAAGAATTGTCTGTGATTTGTGTTCACCTTCTTATTTATTAAATAAACAAACAAGTAAATAAATATCTTTGCTTAAAAAAATAAAGTTCCTTATAATCATGTTTACTACTGTTTAGTTTTCAAATATTTTAGTAATGTTTTGCTTTGATGGAATAGTGTCCAGGAGCCTATCATATTCATATAACCAAACTTCCTGCATTAACATGCTTAATTTTGTCTCCTCTCAATAGGGCTTAGAAATCAGCAGGGGAAATTAGGAAATCTTCTACACCTGAAACTCTCTTTAGGATTTTGGGAAGGGGGACTGGACTACTAAAAAGATTTTTCACCTTATGAAAAATAAATGAAAAATAAATAAATGATTACAATTATTTCCCATGCTCCATATATATTTCACTGAGTTCAATGCTATCATAAAAGATTCATGAGAAGAACTGTCAGATCAGAAGGCATGTTCAGCTTTCCCAAGATTAGTTTGATGGTAAAACTGATTTATTATTTTTTTCAGATATTGCATACTTTCTGGGAAAGCCATAGACATTATTCAATGTATTTCCTTTTTATAAATATGTTCATATCTAAAGGGACATATTGATTGATATCTTACAAAATATGCACCGTACTCCAAAAGAATTTATTCTCCACCGTTACATTTTTTGTTAGTACCACTAACCAGTCACAGTCTTTCCTTCTCACTAACAAGCAGGTTTCTGCTATCCTGTGGCACCTGCCTGAAGCTACAGGCTGGATTGAATGACTTCAACAAAGGAGTGTCTCAGAGCCCTGTGGAAAACGAATCTAAATCCCTCAAGCTTCCAAAACAGGCTGTTGATACAAATTTCTCAGATGACATTGCTCAGATAATTTTCAACATGCTGTAGTAGGCTGTCATAACTTCTAAGGCTTTTTTAAGTCTAGTAGCAGATTTGCTTCTTAAAAGTAAACCACTTATCCCCTACCCCAATATCCAGAAGAATATGATAGATTATATACAGCATCATGAACTAACAAGAGAAATCACATTGTGGTTACTTGTTTAGATGAAATACAGGTAACACAATTATTTAGTTTTAATGGTTATATGGGGTGATCTTTCTTCCTTTAAAAAGTGCTTTTAAATAGCACTTTTAAATAGGGAGAAGGACCCAGCAACCCACTCCCAAAAATCAATCTGCCATTGAAAACCTTATGAACAGCAAAGAAGCACTAACAACAGTGTTTCATCTGTTGTATGTAGGGTCGCTATGAGTCGGATACCAACCCAACAGCACCTAACAACAACAACAACAAATAGCAATCTAGGGAGCTATGCAATAATAAACTAAAATAAAATGTTTTTAAGTGATATGTCTCTGACTCTCAGAATTCATAAATAAGTAAATCTACCAAATCTCCTAGATCTCCTTTGTACCAGGCTATAATTGTACGTACAAATTGAGTAACCAATACCACACAGGACCATCATGCTTGAGAATCATTCTCACATCTTGAGATCTGATCAGACCAGTATTGAGGAAAAAGAACTGGCTTTATGGGTGGAGTCGAGGCTTATAAAATTCTCCCAAGAACCTGAGTCTGAGCCTGCCTTATTAAAGCAGTTACTTTCTGGAACATCAGAGATTTGAGTGAATATCTGTACTATGCCAACACAACAGATTAATAAAAGGAAAAAAGAAATTAGTGTAATAACACTAGAGTTCAGTTGACAAAAGTCTAAGTAAAGTAAAATTTAATCTACTTTTCTAAGCACTATGTTATTGTTGTTGCTGTTGTTAGGTGCCATCGAGTAGAGTCTGACTCACAGCGACCCTACGTACAACAGATCAAAACACTTCCCTATTCTGTGCCAGGCAAATGATCTTATTTGTGTTTAAGCCCATTGTTGCAGACACTTTGTCAAACCATCTGGTGGAGGGTTTTCCTCTTTTGTGTTGACCTGCCAAACATGATGTCCTTCTCCAGGGATTGATCTCTCTTGACTACATGTCCAAAAT
This sequence comes from Pedetes capensis, assembly GCA_007922755.1. Taxonomy (NCBI): domain Eukaryota; kingdom Metazoa; phylum Chordata; class Mammalia; order Rodentia; family Pedetidae; genus Pedetes; species Pedetes capensis. The sequence goes on along the minus strand of VMDO01000296.1, from coordinate 226,078 downwards.
ATGTAAGACACAGTCTGGCCGTTCTTGATTCCAAGGAGCACTCTGGTTGCACTTCTTCTAGGACAGATCTATTGGTTCTTTTGGCAGTCTATGGTATATTCAATAGACGTCTCCAGCACCACAATTCAAAAGCATCAATTCTTTTCCTATCTCCCTTGTTCAATGTCCAGCTGCATACTTTCTAAGCACTATAGGTGAAATTTAGTAGAACAACTCTATTGGGCTTGGTTTTCTAGCTAGAAGAGAGAAAAGCATATGAGACAGATTTTCAAAAGTCTTATCAAGATTCCCTGTGAACATTTTCAATCCAAGTAGGCAATAGCATTTGCTCCATAGTATAAGGTTCTAGGTTTTCAGAGAAAATTCAAGGGAGTTTATAGGGTTAGCTTATATTCTTGCCACAGGCCAAAGGTAATAAAAACAGCCCATGTTAGACAGGAGAATAAACTTTGGAGATCGTTTATGATCACAGGAGCAGAGTGGGCACGGAGCACAGGGGAATGCTAGAAAAATAATCAAAGTAATCTGAAGCCTCAAACAAAGCAAAATAGAATACTGGAAAGTCTTTCAGGGAAGAATGCATTTTAGTTTCCATTGTCTGAGCTTTTTATTGCTCTAAAGCAGACAGATGGAGGTGTATATGTTTGTGCAATAAAGAAGCAAATAATTTCCAATCAATGAAACATTTAACCCCAAAAATACATTGTGTTCTATGTCCTTAACCAGTTTTCTATCTGCTTCATCAATCTTAACTTTTTAAAATTAAATTTTATTTTTCTGTGTGTGTACATATGCACATATCATATCTACACACTTGTGAGGATCCAATCCAATTATGGTACTCACTAATTAATAATGAATTAATTAGTTAAGTAAAATTTTGGATGTATTTATACTTGTATGGATGGCATGTCTTTATAATTTTTTGAAAATTATGCTTTATCAGTAATATTTCATTATAGTTACCAGTGTCTTTAGATAAGTACAGAGTAAGCTTCCACAAATAATGAAAAATAAAGAAACTAGATCTATATCCTGGCTTGTATAAGATAAGGAGCCCTTATAACTAATTACAGTTGGCCATAGGACCATAAATTGAAACAGGCAATTAGTTTTGCTAGGAATCATTATTAAAGGACCTTAGGACATCTGCTCTGTAGGTCACAGAGAATAAAGAAAATCTCACTGCAAACATCTGACCATTTTAGATGTCACACATTCCAGAGACTTCCTTGAAGTACAGAGGAATTTTTATTCTAAAAGTGATCATAATTTTTCTTTCTGCCCCAGGGCTAGTGACTCCATCATATCAAATCATAAGTAAAAAATATTTTTGAAGGGATTTCTATGTACCTGTTTTAATCTTGTAACTGATATCCCTGCTTTGACTTTTACCATTATATTCAATTCCTTCAGAATGGTAACTTATTAAAACAAATCTGATCACATCCCTCCAAAGTTTCCCTATACTATTATAATAAAACCCTGACTCATAAAACCCTACATGATCTGGATCCCTTTAGTCTTCCCATTGTCCAACACAATTTAACCACAACAGCTTTGTTTCTGTTCCTAAACCCTATCTCAATCCTGGGGACTTGATCGTTCCTGTTCCCACTCCACTCACTGGTGTGTTCTCATTTTTGTTGATATTTCTTTCTTATCATTCTTGTCTGTATCTGACCTATTGCAGCTGTAACAAGTTATTACAAATTTAGCAACTTAACTCTTTGCTACCATTGGGACTGATTGCTACCATGTCAAAATGTGTGAGTATATGTGAATTTGACAAAAGATCAAGAAAGCAGTGAGAAAGGATATTTTACAAACTGTTGATGGTAGTTGTAAATGCATGGATCCTATATAACCAAATATCCAGAAACAAAATGAAATTGCTTCGATTTGTAGTTCCATGAGCAGAGAAAATGAATGTCACAAGCAAACAGAAAAGTAAACAGTAAGGTAAAACATAAGAAAGGCAAGAAGCAGGCCTTCAGACATTGCAAAACTCATGATCAATGTGGTTGATCATCTACCTCTCCAAGGACCTACAAGAAGAAAATGTACTAGATGTTCAAAAAGTAAAACTGATACAACAACAAAAACTATTTGTCCAATGTGCACTGCACCATTGTGTAAGAATTGTTTTATATCTTATCACAGATAAAAGAATTATTGTACCTAACATTGCTTTTTCTACCTGCCATTGTTTTTGTATTCCCAACTGAATTTTTGGTATAGTGGTTACATGTCAATTTTTCTTATTTAGCCAATTATGCATATTTTTTCTATGAGAAGATTTTTTTTCATGCAAGTGGTGCATGTCACTAATTGCATAATGATTTTACTTCTCTTATGCATTCCAATTATTTTGCTAATCATATTATTGTTTTGTTCATTGTAATGGAGAGTTTCAAGGCTTTACTCCTTTCTGGCAGCTCTAGAGAACTCATTACCTTACTTTTCACAGCTTCTGGAGGTCCCCCATCCTCATTCCATGATGGTCTCCTTCATTTATCTTCAATGTCTGTTAAGTTGTTGCTGTCTGATATCAAGGAAGCAAGAAATGTCCTCTGACTTTAAGAATGCATGAGACAGATTGGGCCCATCTGGACAACCTAGGATACTCTCCTTGACTCAAGGTCCTTAGTTTGATTATATCTAGAGACTTCCTTTGGAAGAGAATATGAAGTACCATATTCTCAAATTCCAGAGATCAGAACGTGGCCATCTTGGGCTGGGGCTGAGGGATCATTACTCTGCTTATTACGTGGACGAGGCCAAAGTTTTGACCTCTTCAACAAAATATTTCCTAACAATATAATGTAATATTTCCACTGAGTCACTCCTTACTATATCATTCTGCGCTTGACTATCCAAGGTACACTTTTAATAACTGACTTCTTAGTTTAGTGTCTGCTTCTCTTGGTCAGAATACTAGATCTTTTAGAACAGAGATCTCTTATGTCTTCTTCATCACAGAATCCCCAGAGCCTAAAGTGCTAATTGAATAGTAAGCTCAACTGATAATCAAAGACTTTGTGACTCATTTTTTCATAGTATTGTTATGAGATTTATGCTAAAAAGTGTAAAAGCAGTGAAACAAGAGAAGGATTAGAAACCTTTTCTCTTCCTTTCTTTCTTTCCTTTTTCTTTCTTTGTTTCCTTCTCTCTTTTCTTTTGAGAATACAAGCTAGTTTAATTAAGAAAGTTGCATTAGATTCTGTAATAGATATAATTTAATAATGGACATTGCTAATATCACTGAATTTTTCTGCCCCTTTTGTGATAATACATAACCATGCTTGGTTTATAGTTTTGTATAGAAATAATGTTTCTCTCTTCTGTAACCACTAATATCATATTGAATGCCTGAACATTATCAGTTTATCAGTTGCCCAGATAGGAATAATCAAAATGTTTTGTTCACTGTAGAATAGAAGCCTTATGATATCAATGGAGGAGTATCGATAGTGTAGGTTAGTGTTACCAGGAAACAGAGGAGTAAACAGGCTCAAGGCATCAAATATGATCCAGTACAGGTTAACCATTGTTTGTTGGATTGTTTCAAAGAGAAAAAAAGTCAGATATGTTGATTGGTATGATGTTTGTGTGGTTAGAAAGCAATAGTAAAGATTTGAAAGCACAGGAGAGACAGAAGAGGATTATACATGAACACAAATGGGATAGGGTAAAAAACATTGAGGTAAATGTTAAATGGAAGTTTAAAACAACATGGAGAAGTACAGGAATACTAATGTATAAATAAAAGGAATTGTTAGATGTAGTAAAATTGATCATTTGAAACAGTGACAATTAGCTTAATGGTAGATTAATATGGTAGCTGCTTAATGGTAGTTGCTTACTACCACTCAAATATGAACAGATAAAAACAGGAATTGTTTCTTTGCATTGATGAACTGGAAAAATATATAGGAACTCATGAAATCCAAAATCACATTAAATTTGAAGATGAGAAGTTGTGAGAATGCGGGGCTGCTGAAGCTATGATCATAATGAATATGATAATATGAAATAACAAGGTAAGACCTGAATATATCAAATCCAAAAATCAGTCATGGAGATGAGAAAACTGTTGAAAACTAAAGGGGAGGTAACTGATGTTATAAATGTAAGGAATTGGAAAGTTGGCACATTGGGTAGAGCATTTGCATGGAATATGGACATCATCTAATAAAAACTGGGTGGTGAACTTATCACCAATGAGAATAAACTGAGGGCTTGATTGATAAAGACTTTGATAAATGTTCAAAATGAAGTCTGGGGAAGACTGTATGTCTTTGAGCTAGAAAAGACAGTTTGTTTTTCTTTTGTTTTCAATGACATAGAAGTATAGATAGGCAACTGCAGAAGGGGGAATAGAAAAACTAACCCTAACTTGGGACCATGTATGTCATAAGTTATGTGAATAAAAGAAGACCAAGCATTAAATGAGACTTGATTAAAGAAAAAAAAAAGGATTCTCAGGAGATAGCTGGGTTCCATTTAAGTTTAAAAAGAGGACAGAGCAGGTCACAGAGTAAAAGATATTGCCAAGTGTTAAAACAAGGGCTTCAGAATTTAGATTGTTGTTGTTAGGTGCCGTTGAGTGGGTGTCCAACTCATTGCAATTCTATGTACCACAGATAAAACACTATTGTCAGTGCTCCTCTGCTACTCATAGGGTTTTCAATAGCTTTTCAATGGATGTTTTGGGAGAGTGGGTTGCCTGGTCCTTCTCCCAAGCCTACAGCACCTGATACTCCCAGGCAGTCTCCCATCCCAGTTCTGACCAGGTCAGACCCTACTTAGCTTCCAAGATCTGACAGGATCAGAAGACACAGTGGTAAGGCTGCAGGCTCAGAATTTCGGATGTATTACAAATTACACAGTTTACTTCCTTACTTTTCTCTTACCAGCTAGGGAAAATTACCTTGCCCCACAGTTTTGTTTACCTGTTCACAAAAATAAAAATATAATAATATTCCCTTCACATAAAATAGTTACCCTGGTGCTTAACACTTTAATTATTGCTCTGCAGTTCTTAGGTAATATTTTTATAGAGTAAAGGAGGTCAGCAAAGGGCCAATAAGAAATGCAGGGTCATGTTCAGAAAAGAGCATGAGAGAATTGGTGGCTAACGTGTTCTGCATTGTGGGGCAGAGAAATATTTTACAAAGAGATAACATGATCCAGAATTAAGCAATGCCACTGAGAATATGGTCAAGATGGAGGTTAGAAGAAATATTCTGGAGACAAACAAAAGAACTTGGCACATGGTTTCATGTGGGTATGTGTGAGAGTGGGGACATTGACAGATAAAAGATGTCCAGGTGTTGAGCCTCTGTTACTAGGATGGTGAGGCTATTAGCAAAAGTCATAAAGATAAGAGAAAGTTCAAGCTGGGAAGGGGCATTGAGAATTAGAGTTTATTTCTGTTTAGAATCTAATACAAGTAAAATATTCAAGGCAATATAACCCTACAGGCATTGGAAATGGGAGACCAGAAATGGAGGATTGATTGAGAGACTGGCTAGATACTTATCATTTCCATTTACTTCTCTTTGGTGCACAAGGAAAGCACATTTCCCAGAATTCCTTGCACTTTTTGCAGCTAGGAGATCCATCTAACAACAGGTTGAGAGCTGACATGAGATGCACCATTTCCAGGCCTATCACGAAGCCTTGTGTATCGTTCTACATTTTTCTCCTTCTCAGCCATTCATTCATAGGACTAGAAGCAAAGCACAGTGAGATGTGACAGCCAGACAAGGCAAGAAGCCCTACCCCTGAATCACACACAGGCACAAAGCCACCTTCCAACTGGGCTGTGAGCAAAGCAAGTACACAGACAAGCAAACTTTCTTTCATTCAATGATATTTGGAAAATTGTTTCTATCTAATGTACAATGATTAATAAAATATGTAGATTGGAGATCTACATAACCACCTCTATCCAACTGTATTTATTCCTAAGTAAAATATGTGTGATGGCTGCATCTGAATTACCTGAGTGGAGGTCATAAAGTTATTTTTAAAATTAAAGGCTGGGGCAGTGGCTTACGCCTGCAATCCCAGCGATTCAGGAGGTGGAGGCAGGAGGATCACAAGTTTGAGGCCATAGGCAGCCTGCCTAACTTAACAAGACCCTGTCTCAAAATAGAAATTAAAAAACAGGCTGGGGAGGTAGCATAGTAATAGAGGACTTGCCAAGCTTGAGTGAGACCCTAGGTTCAAGCTCCCAGCACTACATAAATAAATATATACTAAATAAATTTAATTAAATATGTATCGCTAGGCCCCAAATGAGACATGCTGGTTTAGATGATCTAGTGGGGGGCCTCTGGAGTTTTATCTTTATGAAGCAACTAGGTGATCCTTCCCTGAGAAGATCATGAAAGTCACTAACTGAAGTAGCTTATCAAGAGAGAGAATGGAGAGGTAAGGGTAAGGAATGAAGCCCAAGGTAAAATCTTGGAGAATAATGACATTTATGCAATGGCATAGGAAAATGAGCTAGAGATCATGTAAAAGACCAATGAAGAGGTAAAAAGGAGAGTAGAAGACAAGAGTAGAGACATTTTAACCACTCCTTGGTGGCCCACAATGTCAATTATTTTGCTTCTCAAACACTAATGTGTATATTAATCACCCAGGTATCTTGATAAACGACAGGTATAATTCAGTAGGTGTAAGGTGAGGTCAGAGATTCTGCATTTCTTACCACACTTGTAGGTGATGATGCTACTCCCAGGACACATGCCATGTTTTGAGTATGAAGATTTTAGGGCAATAGATAAAGATTAACAAAGAGTGAGCCACAAAGATTTTCTAACTAGGATATTGAGGATGATTTTTCATAAAAGGTTCTGAAGGCAGGAACAGAAAAAGGCAGATGGCATGGGTTTTAGGTTTAAGGAGTGTGTGGGTAATGATGAAACGGAGGCATTTATTATAAACCACGCTTTCTAGAAAATTGAAACTAGAGCAGAGAAGCAAAAAGACAGAAGCACAAAACATTGCAGAGTTCTGATAGGAAAGGTATTTATATGAAGAAATGCATGGGATGGAATAAAGCAATACGTACTGAAAAAACAGAAACAGTATATTGTACATTTATCTTCCATAGCTTAGAGAAATAATCAATCAAATAATCAATTTCATTTTCTTTAACAAAGTCAAAGATTAGTCAGTAACAACATAATATGAAGAACTAAAAGATTTAGCTATTGCTTTAGAATCTTAGATGTTATTTCATATCATCGCTAATCTCAGGTAATCTTCCACGTTATTGTTTTCCAGTGCTTTATTTTCACATTGTTTTTCTTTCAGCCCGTCAAGTTAGCTGCCATTGTGATTTCCTGTGCATTTTTGTTTACGATTGCCTTCATGTTTAGCACTTTCTTTGTTCCACGTGACTTCTTGATTGTTAATTCTTTCTAGGCAAGTGCAGTAGCCTTCTTCTTTGAGCAATCTTGCTACTCTAAATATGGTTGATGGAACAACACTGGACATCACCTGAAAGTTTGGTGGAAATGTAAAATCTCAAGACATACAACTGCTGAATCAGAATCTGCACATTAACGACATCACAAGGTAACTAACTGACATACTGCAGTTTGAGAACTTCTAAGTGAAACCTGAGATACTATATTCCAACACCAACTAGATCATTCTCATGCTGCTGGGCCTGATCCAAGAGACACAATTTGTAGCATTGTTTTGAGATATGTTTATCATCACTTGCCGGGTATAAAAAATCTCATCCTTGGGTATCTGACAAAGTATTTTATGCTTATTTTGGAGTTGTTGTTAAGCAGGGCATATTTGAGGTCAAGGGTTATTTTTCCTTTCATTTAAGAGATACACTTCTGTTTTCTGTTTTCTTATATCAATTTTTGTTGTTGTTTTGTTTTATGGTACTAGGGTGCTGAACCCAGGAATTCATACGTACTTTGCAAGTGCTCTACCATTGGGTGCACCCCCACCTCCTCTTTAAAGTTTTTCTTTTTCTTTAGACAAGGTGTCATCAAATTTCTCAGACTACCTCTGGTCTCCAGCTTGCAATCCTCCTACTTCAATCTCCCAAGCTGATGGAATTACAGGTGTGCACCACCATGGGCCGCCTGGTTTTTTGTACTTTCTTTTTTTGTTTTGCTATTGAGAAATTTTCAATTGGGTTAATTGGTCTTACGTGTAGGTAGCCTCTTTTTAATTTCTTTTTGTTTTAAGGATCTTATCTATATCTATGAGATTCTATAGTTTCTTTGTAATTATTTAATTATGAAAATTTTTATTTATATTGCTTCAAATCTATTGTGATTCCACAATCTAAGATTGGTTTTTTTAAAGAATTCTAAAATGTTCTTTGTTTATCTATGCATAATGCCTACTCCATGTTTTCCCCATTCCCTTCTTCTGGAATTCCTTCTAAGCATTTGTTTGATCTTCTTATTTATTACCTCATGTCTGTTAACCTCTTTTTTGTAGATTTTTGCCTCTACTTACTGTGCTATGGCTAATTTTTTCAGATCTTTCTTCCATTCCACTAATGCCGTCTTCAGTTGTACTTTATCATCTCTTTAATGTTTATGCTGAATTTAGTGCTGTTAATTATATACCTGTATTTTCCATTTCTCACTATAATATATAATTACATAAAACATAATATGTATTTCTACATTTCTTCCATACTGTTATGTTCTGCTTCATATATTTTGGGCCACTGTTTCTTTATCAAATCAGAGCAAATGTATTTATTTTCTAATCTGCATCCATAATTGTTCTATTGAAGGTTTTTGGGATCTAGAATGTTTTTCAGTGCAGGATCTTGCCTATGGTGGTTTATTTTCTAAAGTAGTATATCTCAGATTTTAATATATTTTGATTCATGTAAGCATCTTGCAAAATAGCATATTTTAATTCAATATCTCTAGGGTAAAGTCTGAGATTCTTTATTTCTACCAAGCTCCCAAGAGATGCTAATCCTCCTGGTCCACGTGGTCATTCCTTGAGGAGCAAGTACTAGGGCATTTTTTAAAGTTTTCTATGATTTACTTACATTTGAGAAGGAGTCACATGGTAGAAATTTTTGTGACCTGGATTGGAAGTATTTCTGAACAGCGTTCTTACTTCTCTCAGAGACATTAAACTGGGACTATTTGTGTATATATTTGTGTGCACATGTTAATATTTTGGTTTTTTGAGTTCTGTAACTACTCAAGCAGCATAAATTTATAAGCAAACTCTGCATTAGGGTTGGATCCATTTTTTGAGCTCCCAGAGTAGAGCCTGGCCTTCCTTTCCCTCCAACTCAGAGCCAGGATGAGAAAGCAAGATTCTGTGTCATTTCTCCTTGCTGGTGGGCAGACCTTTTCAATGGAGCTCCTCAAGTTGAAATCCTTAAAACACTGGTGAGGCCAGATCCAACTCCTCACCCAAAGACTTCCCTTCTCTTTCAAACTTATTCATTAAACACACATCTTTTGCATTGCCCAGTAGGAAGTGGCTTATTTATTCTACATATTCAAGCTCTCATTTTTTTTTTTTTGAAATTTGGGGATATTTCTTTTATTTACCTACATTTCTAGATGTTCCATGTTGAAATGTATTTCAAAACAATAAGTATTCAATATTATTGGAAGATAACCCATTAAACATTTTAGAAGCATTTCCAAACAGGATAGTTAGAACTTTTTAAGTACCATGGAAGTAGCAGTGAAGAAATCAAAAGATGCATTGCCTTGGGAAAAGCTGTTGCAAAAGATCTCTTTAAGGTGCTGAAAGGTAAAGATGTCACCTTGAAGACAAAGGTACGCCTGACTCATGCAATGGTATTTTCAGCCGCACCACATGCTTGTGAAACTGAACACTGAATAAGGGAGATAGGAAAGGAATTGATGCTTTTGAATTATGGTACTACAGATGAGCATCGACTATACTATGGACTGCCAAAAGAACTAACAAATCTGCCCTAGAAGAAGTGCAACCAGAGTGTTCCTTGGAAGCAAGGATGACTAGACTGAATCTTATGTATTTTGGACATGTTATCAGGATGGACCAATCCCTAGAGAAGGACATCATGTTTTAGAAAAAGATGAGTCAAAAAAAAAAAAAAGGGAGGCCATCAATTAGATGGATTGATATAGTAGTAACTGCAACAATGGGCTGAAACCAAAAAAAGATTCTGTGCCTGGCACAGTGTTGGGAACTGTTTCGTTCTGTTTTACATAGGATTGCTTTGAGTCAAACTTGACTAGACATCACCTAGCAGCAACAACATATCTAAAATTAATAGTTAAAAACCTAAGAATCTGGAAAGTCTCAATGCTAGAAAATTCCTAAATAGATGAAATTTTACTCTATTTAGATTTTTGCCAACTAAACTCTTCCATTATTACACTGATTTTTTTCCTATTTTTAACCAGTTGTGTTGGCGTGGTATAGACACAACCTGAATCATTGTGAGGGTTGAACACTGGATTTGAATCTATAAAAAGCTACAAAAAAATGACATGTGGTACCATGGATACCAATGATTTTTGTTCTCTTTCCTAGGAAAAGATTTGGAATCAAAGAGATGAGAAATTTTAATTTAAGATTACTAAACCCAAGTGCAAGTATATCAACTGTGGGCATGTTCAAAAATGTATCTGGCTCTGGTAACTAAAATACTCTCGAAGAGGTTATTCTACCAATGCTTAATTTCAGTTTTGTGACAATGAACCTACCAGGAGAGCAAAGGGGTAAGCACTCTTATCTTTCAGATGCTGTAACATTTTACATGGTTCTGGAAAAAAACACTAAAAAAGAAAACAAAACCCAAGAAGGAAGTTATTCCTAAATAAATCATGAGTATGGAACATGCTAGCATCTAAGGAGCATAGAAAACAAGGAAGCTGGACTCAAGTGACCTAAAAGTTGGAGAAGAAAAAAGTGTTCTAGATATTCATGCCTTAGGTTGCTTCTATGATGTCCAGTGTAGTACTCAACACAGGCCTTTGATTCAAGGATGGTTTGAGAAATCTTTTGTAACAAACAAGAGTACAAAGCTGGAGTGAGCTACTCTCCCACAGACAAGAAAAATTAGGAGAAAGTCCAAGCTGAGAGTGATAATTTGATTATACAACAAGTATACAAGTAATGTATTCCCAGGAAATTATTTATTCATACCTGAACTCCTGGGATGATGCAGTGTTACAGAGCCAATGTAGTACATTAGTAAATGTGCAGGCTCTTGAAGAAATCTAACCAGCTTCCAATTTCTCTTTTACCATTGACTAGGTATGTGAAACCTTCAGCCATAGCAATGTAGCATCCAATCCCAACAGATCTCAGAAGCTAAGCAGGGTTGAGGCTGGTTAGTACTTGGATGGGAGACTGCCTGGAAACACTAGGTGCAGTAGGCTTAGGAGAGGGACCCAGCAACCCACTTCCGGAAAATCAATCTGCCATTGAAAACCCTATGAATAACAGAGAACCACTGACCTTAGTGTTTCTCCTGTTGCACATAGGGTCACTATAAGTTGGACACCAACTCGATGGCACCTAACAACAACAAGGTATGTAGTCCCCTAGGTGTCTATCAGCTTGTCATGCTGTGGGGGCTTGCATGTTTCTGTGATGCTGAAAGCTATGCCTCCAGTATTTCAGATACCAGCAGGGCCACCCGTGGTGGACAGGTTTCAGCTGAACTTCCAGATGAAGACAGACTAGAGAGAAAGACCTGGCAGCCTACTTTCAAAACAATTAGCCATTAAAAACCCTTTGAGTAGCAGAAAAGCATTGTCAAATATAGTGCCAGAAAATGAGTCCCCTAGGAGGGAAGGCATTCAAGTACCAATGGGGGAAGAGTTGCCTCCTCAAAGTAGAGTCAACCTTAATAATGGAAATGGAGTTAAACCCCTGGGACTTCATTTTGCTAATGTGGCACAACTCAAAATGAGAAGAAACAAAGTGATTGCAACAATGAGCTCAAACATAAGAAGATGGTGTGTATGGCATAGTGTTGAGTAGTGTTTTGTTCTGTTGTACATAGGTCTGCTGTGAGTCAAATCTGACTTAAAGGCACCCAACAACAACAACAGCAATGTATGCAATACCACACAATTAATTTAATTTTACTAATCCTCAGTTTCTTCATCTGAAGAATTAAATGAGATCAAAATATAGAATTCTTAGTGCAGTGGCTGGCATCTGGTATTTGCTCAAATCTAATTAAAAATGATAATAGTGGTTGTGATCACATGGTTTACCGAGGGTCTGGCCAAGAAAACTGGGATTAAGATACAGTTTGTCTGGTTGTTCATTTATCCATTGAATCATTTATCAACATTTAATACATACCAGATACTGTGCTAGGGATCTGGAATTTGGAGATATTAGGCAGAAAATAATGAATTCATAAGTTTACAGATTGGCCAGTGGAACAAATAGCATTCTACAAATAAGAGGCTCTATGAGTCACCACTGGTCATCACTGGTACGGTCTACCAAGTTCACCAACAGTAATGCAACTTCCAGATCACACCAGGTGTTTAGACTGGACTCCCTAATATATTTCCTCACTTTTTACAACTGACCTAGAAATGAGGCAGAAGTTGGCAGCAATGGCAGTGATATCTGGCACCAAGAAATATTACTGAAGTCTGAAATGGCTGTAGTTTATTCTGGATTACCCATTCCTCTGCGAGGAGCTTAACTCTTCCTGAAGACCCTGAAGTAAATTCTACTGCATAAAACAGTGCCTTGAAGTTCCATGCTTACATTTGAGTGTTGGTTTGACAACACTGTAATTACAGAGACTGTGTTGTTGCTGTTAGGTGTCATTGAGTCAGGTCCGATGCATAGCGACCCTATGAATAACAGAACTAAAAACTATCAGTCCCTGTACTATGCACAGTAGTTTTTTTATGCTTATGCCCACTGTTGCAGTCACTGTGCCAATCCATCTAGTAGAGGATTTTCCTTTTTTTCATTGACCCACAACTCTCCCAAACATAATATCCCTCTCCAGGGATTGATCCCTCATGACATGTCCAAAATACATAAGGCACAGTCTAGCCAGACACATTAGCACACAAATTATCTTTTCGGACTTCTAGTTTCTTCACTACACTCAGGACCTTGAAGTTAGCTGAACTAGTGAGAAAATGTACAGCATATGGATCATAGTGGATGCTCTTGATATTTCCAGATCCTCTTTCCACTGTTTTTCACTTGACCTATACAGAGATTGTGTCAATGGGCTCCTTGTCTTGACTTCTAGTTAAGTTTAGCCAAGAAGAGGCATTGGATGGAAGGAAGGAGAGAGGTATCAGAGTATTTACCCTTATGTCTGACCTGAGATGTGGCCCTATACCAAAGTTCATATCTCCTCTCAAGGGCCCCCTCAGCAAAGCTCTCTTTCTAAATTCCAATAGTTGCTATATTTCCATATCCCTAAGGCAATAATATTTTTCCTCTGTGCCTAGTTCCAGGTATTGAAGTATGTCTCTTCTGGGTTCTAGCCCTGCATACACCTTTTTAATAGTCCCTTTATGAAACCTACCCCACAAATTCTCAATTTATTTGTGGCTCTTATTTCTTGACATGATCTTCAGGTCATGTGGGCTCTGCTATTTCAACCTGTATTTATCATATTCCCATCTCTTCCTAGCCATGTGAGCTTTGACGAGTCTATTAAGCTTTCTGGCCTCAATTCCCTGATCTATAGTTTTGAGTTCAGAATTGTTGTGAGGATTTTATGGATTATAAAAATTTGGTACATGCTAATTATCAGTAGGTGTAAAGCACCTACAGATCTCAACTGTTATGCGTAAGAAAGATTAGTTAATAAAAGTGGTTTTATTAAAGCTTAGATTGGTATCCCACTTACCCTTATGGAAAAATTATGAAATACCTCCTTTGTAAAAAAAAAAGTTAAAAAATAAATAAAAATTAGCATGCGCTTTTTTGTTAGCCAGCCTCCAAGATTATCTCTGGGGAGTCTCATTCCCTAGTATTTATGCCTTTGAGCAGTATCCTCTCTTGTTGAATAGGGCTTGCCTGTGAAATCCATGGAACATTGGTCTGGAAATTCTGAGTCTGATCATAAATGACATGTGACTTCCATCAATCAGCCACCACATCATGAAGATACATAAGCAACCCTCTGAAGAAGTCCATGTGAGAAAGCAGTGGGACAATAGCCAGCACCAGCCAGCCAGCCTGTGAGGGAACCTTCCTGGAAGTGGGGACCTTAGCCCCATCAGGCCTTCAGAGCACTACAAACACAGAGACATCTTGAATGCAGCCTCATGAGAGACTCTAAGCCAGAGCCACCTGCCAAACTCCTTCACAATTCTTGTCCCAACAGCATGATGTAAGGCAATAAATACAACTGGTATTTTAAGCTACTAAACTTTTGTTAATTTGTTACACCATAGATAACACATCCATTTCCTTTTGCCTGAATATATCTGTCCAATACTCAGGAACCTATGATCTAAAATGTGAGGCCTAAACTTTGATAAAAATTACATTTTTGAATCCCAGGAGAGTCAAGCCATAATGATCTATTCTCCTAATGAGGAAACTCATCATTGCTTTTCTTCCTCACTCTTGAATAGTGAACCACTTCACCTTGATCTTGATTTGTTTGTTGTTATTGTTAGGTGCTTTGAGTTGGGTGTGTACAACAGAATGAAACACTCTCCGACATTGTGCGATGCCTGGCACTATGTCAGTGCTTCTCTGCTATTCATAGAGTTTTCAATGGTGGATTGTTTGGGGAGTGGATTGCCAATTCCTTCTCCCTAGCCTGCAGCTGATCTTGGTTTAGTCTATCTCTAAACATGAAAGAGCTTCGACCATTATCCTTGAGATTGTATTCTTAATAATCTTGGCCACAGGAAAGTTGCTAGGTGAGTTTAGTAGTGTTTTACAATTCCCCTTATTCTCTACAGTACTCCATTTACTTCCTTGTACTACACAGTCATGTTCATGAATGTTTAAACTTTCCAGCCACATATACTTCAAATCACTTCACAATCTTACACACAGCTCAGACAAAGCCTGTTTATTTTGCCTCTTTCATTTATCCCTTAATCTTCACACACAAATCACTTGCTTCATCTTCTTTCTTGGTAATTCCAGGTCTCTGATCTTGTTCCAGAGGAATCAGGAGAAAAAGAGTTCTCTCCTGAGCAGTGTGGTTTGAGGACAACATGATTTCATCATGAGCTGAATACTTCATTGTTGTGTTTTTCATTCATTTTGCAAGGCAAAACAAGGTTGTCGTGGTTTCTGTTTTTCAACATATTACCTGTTATGGAATATGTTCCAATAAAATGTGATAGGGCAACTGGAGGTTCGCATTATTAAAGAGATTGCTCTAACCCAGCCCTCAAAAGATTACAACTTTTGGCCAGTGAAAAACTTAAAAGTAAAAGGTTATTTTTTAAAAGATAATCAATTACCTACTATCACAAGTTTAAATTTTACAACATCTACCTCCCTAAGGAACATATTCTCAAAGCATTGAATACAAAGCTATTTTGCACCAAAAAACAAAATTCCTCTGGGTATTTTTGTCAAAATGCTCAGGTAGTTGACTTACCTACATGTATTATCCTTGTATTACAATCATATTTTTCCTGTATTTTACTTGATTTTGTTTGATTTGGAATTCAGGAGCCTTGAATTTTAATATCTTCATTTCCACCAATGAAATCTTTATCCTGGAGGGTGTCATTTGCTCTCAGTACCCTCCAAGACATTTGTGACTAAAATGGAATATTTCCTCATCCTTCTTTCCTCAAGAAATTGCTATCAGGAAAAGCAAAAATATCTGAAGTACTTTAAATGCAATAATAACTTCATAATTTTTAAAGAATCTAGAATAAACCAGTGATATTGATATAAAACCCAACTATGTACACAGGTCACTTACATTACTGTGGACATAGTTGAGATTGGAATCATATCAGGATAAAGACTGACATACCTGGCAGGTCAGTTAACCCCATGTCATCATGGTAGATATTTATGATTATAAGACTAGAGGGCTGGGGTTTAGCTGAGTTGGCAGAGTGCTTGCTCTATGTGTTCTGAGGCCCTGGGTTTGATCCCCAGCACCACAAAAATGGGAGAAGGACCTGTCATCCCACTCCTGAAACAATCCCAAAACAATCAGCCATTAAACCCAATGAATAGCAGAGAAGCACTGACACAGTGCCAAGCATGGCACAGTGTCTGAGAATATTTGGTTTTGTTGTACACAAAGTCACTATGAGTCAGACCTGACTTAATGGCACCTAACAACAAACAACAACAAGACTAAAGTGCTCCATATTCATATCCCTTCCACAACCAAGGTTATAATTTTATGTAATAAGATGAACAGCAGGCCCATACAATGGTGGGTATCCTACATGGAAGTCATAGATATGCATGAATAATAGGGATATTGTTCTCCAATTCAGAAGTCTCCTTGACTCATCTAATAGTGCTAGCAAGACACTTTTGTATGCTAAATGGAATCATTGGTTTCTGGATCCATGAGGCATACAGACAGCAAACGAAATGCCTGCCATCAGTGAAGGCTTTCAAATCCTCTATAATATGCTTTGTCTGCTCTAGGCTGAGTGTCTTCTATTCAGAGATGTGAATCCAGGTATAGGGGACATAAGTCTTTGAGCTGCTAATCACATGTGATGGGCAGATGTAAAGCCTTTCATGTCATGTCTAGAACAGAATAAGTTCTCAAAACATAATAATAACAAAAATAAGAACAGCAACATTAATAATAAATCTTCCCATGTAAGGGCATCTTTTCCATAAAGCATTTGAAAACATTAACCTCACAGGAAGCATCATTTCTGTAGGACTAGTGTACACCTCCCATTAACATAATCCTTCTAATTGTCCTTTGAAATCACTCATACCCAGCACAAGTCATCATTTTTCCCATTTCCCCTACTGCCAAGAAAAAGTGTGAGCTTGATATTTTTATATTCTCTATAGTTTTATTTTCAACTCACATATTCAATTTAGTTTCTCAGAAAGTTAGTACAAGTTAGAAAAAAACAAAGTCTGGGATAGAAGTCCACTGGAGCCTGTGGGGAGAAGATACAAGGAAAGTGCACAGAGACTTTATACCCGTCCTTTCATTTCAGGGAATGGAGCAGATAATGCAAAACATTTGCTCAACACCGGTCTTCTAATCTTGTCATCTTCCACCAAAATGGTAAGCTGGCAGAGGCTCTGTGCGTACCTCATCCTTATCATCCTTAGCTGTACAAAAACATATGTGTTCATGACCAAGTACTAAAATGATCACTTGAAAGAAGCTAGGTAAATATTTTCCAGATAAGTCTGGAGATCTTCCCCTCTCTAAATCATCCACAGAGGCAGTGAGAGCGAGGCTGAGTTTTCTATTCAAACATACTACTTCAGAGCTAATGGGAGTGTTATTATGATTGATAGGCCAGAATCTTTGTCTTTAGAGAAAAGTAGCGAGAACACTTAATGGATTGGGAACTGCCCAATATTTACATTGGAGAGGAAGTCACATTTTATTCCATCTGAGGTCAAATATCACTAAATGTGAAATACATTCCTCAGATGGCTGCTGCCCTTCCTTCACCCCAACCTGGGTGTCTGAGATTCCCATGAACTCATACAATCAATCTCCATTTGTAATATTCCCCAGCTTGAAAGTTTAGCAGCCACAGAGAATTACTGGTCTGCTTCATCCTAGGGTGGGCAAATACCAAACTATAGGTAAAGAAAGCTTTCACTCAAGCTGTGAAAACTACAAATTCTCTAAGTGGCTTCTCAACAGCATAGATGTTCATTGTCTATGTGACACACTCTCCACATAAACCAAAATATGAAACTGAATACTTCAGATTTATAGAAAAATAGTGGGAGAAGGATGTGGCAATCTACTCCTGAAGCAATCCTGAAACAATCAGCCGTTGAAAACCCTGTGAGGGTCACTATGAGTTGGACCTGGCTTGACAACATCTAACAACAACAACGTAGATAAATAGGTGATGCAACAATGCAAAGACATGGGGGAAAAAAGGATATAACCCACAATATATAACCCACAAATGCATACAAGTTTTCTCTTAACTATATGTTAATCCACAGGTTCTATGAAATATGTAAGTTGAAAAGTGTAACCAAAAGCGAGGTAATAGTTGAATAATAGAAGTAGCAAAAGCCTTATTACTCTGTATCCCACCCACATTTATAAATAAAGGGGATCCGATAATATTGAAAACTGAAATAATAGCAATGTGGTTTTGCCAGTAATGATTGCAACTGAAGAAAGATAAGGGAAGGTGCTATTTCTCCAACTTCTTTAGTCAATAAAATGGAGATGATTTTTGTATTTTACTTTGATATTCTAATATTAAAAACAGAAGTTTCAGATCTCTAACTCTGTCAGTGCCTTCTTTTCCTTTCTCTTTTGTGACAACTTCATTAAACTAAAGTAAAGAGAGCTAGGCAACCTTTGAGATCAAACAGAAAGAGCACTTTAGTTAGGGCTTTGGAAGATCCCTCAAGGCCAAATTCCCTGCTTTGCGTTTGGTGATCAGTCTCCTCAAGCAAACAAGAAGGGAAACTGCTTAGGATAAAGATGTCTCCATGTTGATACCAGGGTTGAAGACTGGCATCAGAGCACTCTCTGCCTCAAATCCTTCCCTTCCCAATCTTCCTTTAGACAGCTCCAGCCAAGGTTTTACCTGTGTCCTGCCCCCAGAACTCCTCTTAACCATACTCATCAATGACTTCTGCTCTAAAGCCGTGGTCAATCATGTCATTTGATACAGTTGATCCCTGCCTTCTCCTGGGATTCCAGGACTATTATTCATGTCATTTTCTCCTAGTTCCAGTGATTGTGATCTTCACTTGTCCCTCTTCATCTCCCCAGGCAAGCTCAAGGGACCAGATTTTGGACATTGTTTATTTTCTGTCTATACTCACTCCTTCAGATATGTTAACAGCACATATGTTTGCATCCCGGAACAGACTCCTCCCTGGAAAGCTCAATGTTATGTGCCCTGCTCCCCTGGGACAAGGCCTGGGGATCTCAAATTAAGCATGTCTAGAATTGAACTTTTAATCTTCTATCCAAAATCTTTTCTACCTCCATTAGTGATAACTCTGCTTCTTTCAGAGATTAAGTCAAATGCTTTGGATTCATCCTTGATACCCCCACCCCCCATCCTTTGTATTTTTCTGTACTTAGGAGTTGTACCCAGGGCTTCACACAGGCTTTGAAAGTGCTCTACCACTGGTCTGCACTCCAAGCCCATTTTTTATTTTTTTATCTTGAAACAGGGTCTCCCTAAACTATACAGCCTGCCTCTGGCCTTAAATCAAGGATCCTCCAGCCTCTGCCTCCCAAGTCGCTGAGATGACAGGCATGAGACACCGTGCCTGGCTTTCTCTTTCTCCTTTCTCTCATAACGAACAGCAAGTCTCATTGGCTCTAACTACAAAATGTTTACCAACTCCAAGTGCTACTGACTATCTCCATGACAACCATGGTGGCCATCTATGGTTATCTTTCTGCTTTCAGCAAGAGGAAGAGGTTTCTCTTCCTTATCTCCCAGCATCCTCTCTTGCCACTTACAGTCTTTTCTAAATTAGTTGTTGCTAGGTGCTGTCAAGTCACATCTGACTCATAGCGACCCTATGTACAACAGAAGGAAACACTCCCCACCACTGCACCATGCCTGGCACTAGGTCAGTGTTTCTCTGCTAGTCATAGGGCTTTCAGTAGCTGATTTTTTGGAATTGTTTCAGGACTGGGCGGCCTAATCCTTTTCCCATTTTTGCAGTGCTGGAGATTGAACCCAGAGTCTCAGAGAGCACAGGGCATCACTCTACCAACTGAGCTAAACCCAAACTTACAGTGCCTTTCCATGTCACCAAATAAAGGCTAAAGTCTCTTATTGATACCACGCTTCCCTCCTCATCTGTTCTTGTTCTTGCTCACTCGTGCTGTGACTCTGGCCTCCTGGCTGTTCTTTGACTATATCAGGCACATTCACGCCTTGGGGCCTTTGCACTTCCTATTTCTTCTGCCTAGAACACTCCTCTTCCAGCCATTTAAATGGCTACCTCAGTGACCTGTTTAAAATTCTTGCTGAGTAGCCCGTTTCTCAATAAGGTCTTTTCTGAATTTTTTTTTTCAGAATTTTACTCTCAATTGTCAAACTATCAACCTTTATCCCGTGTCTCTTAATGATTATTTAATAACCCTGATCTTATTTGGTTTCTATAGTATTAATCCTCTCCCATTAAAATCCATGCTTCATGTGAGTTATTATCTACTTTGCCTGCTTCATCTCTATGTACATAGAAGGTATTCAATGATTTTGGCTGAAGAAATGAGTAAAAGAAAATTGAGAAATTGTTTGGCAAGGTGTCCCCCTTATTTTTCTTTCATTATCTGGTTCCCTATTATAATTGACCACACACTATCCTCATTTAAGCCACCTACTGCCCTCATGTTCAAGACTGGGCACTTGGACATCTAATGTACCTTAGCAGAAGTCTCTACCTATCAATACTTCCAAAAACTATTATAGTCTAACCCTTTTTCCTAAGGGCTAAGAAATAAACTCATATTCACTCATTAATCAATGAGGTAAGTCCAATATTCCTATGAAATTTGTTTTTCTTTTTTTAAAGTTATTCCTGGATCTATAGTGTCCTGTAATCCAAAGTATGTGTCTACCATTATAAATACAGTTCTTACAGAGGAAAAATGGTGGAATAAACATTGTATGGGGACAGTCAGCAATACTTGAGATGGCTCATTTTGCTAACAATAAGGACAAGGGATTTAAATCAAGTTCTATAATAAAATCCTAACTTTAAATGTAGGCTACCAATCACCTTACCCAGATCATAATTCTACACAAGTTAGCCAGGCATGGTTTTGAGCCATCTCCCGCAGCCGAGACACTTGTGCCTTGCAATGGTTCTGGATGCAATGTTCTGCCTACGCCCTTCCTTCTTGAGCAGTCCACGGAACTCAAGCCTTCTCCTGCCCTTTAGCAGAAGAGGAGGCCTCCTTCTCTTCTTTATCTGCAGTGTCCGTGCTGTGAGCATTAAACAGAAAGGTCTTGCCACTCACAAGACCGACAAAGCTCTTTAGGTCTATAAAGTACTAAGTTGCTTTTCACTAGGCATAAGAGTAAGGCTTTGGGCTGGGGTTTAGGTCAGTAGGGAGAGCGCTGCTCTGCACTCTCTGAGGACCCAGGTTTGACCCTCAGCACCACAAAAACAGGAGAAGGACATGGTAGTCCACTCCTGAAGCAATCCAGAAACAATCAGCCTTTGAAAACCCTATGAGGGTCGCTGTGAGTCAGACCCAACTCCATGGCACCTAACATCAATAACAACAAAGATTGGCCTTTGTACATGGCCTTTGCTTTAGAGATGTTACCTGACTCCAAGTTGGGGCCATAATGGCATAAGACCTGACCTTCTTTCCCAAGCTCAAACTAAGTCAAACTATCTATCTGTCTATCTCTAAAACTGTGTTTTTGTTGTTGTTGTTCAGTACTGGGGATTGATCCCAGGGCCTTGTGCATGCTCTGTCACAGAGCTACATTCCTAGTCTCACTGTTTTTTAATTATTGTTTGTTTTGAGCCAGGGTCTTAAGAAGTTGCACAAGCTGCCTCTGGCCTCAAATTCTCCATCCTCCTGCCTCTGCTTCCTGAGTTCCTGAGATCACAGATTTGGCATCTATGTTCTAAATCTATTCTTAGTCTTTTCCTTGTAGCCTGCAGGCCAGTAGTGCCTTTCTTAGCTTAGTCCCCAGGAGCGCCAGCCCAGGCCTGCCCTCTGGGCCTTATTTACCCTAGAGACGGAGTCATCATGCACTTCTGAAGCCTTCTATCTTGAGGCTGTTAACATCACACATTTCACCACCACAGGCTCTGGAAACAGATTCATTATTTTAAGTTCTTAAGGCTACATTTATCCATTCCTCCTCCTCCCTACAAACCACTGTTTCTTTAAGATACAGCTAATCATCTATAACTGGATGGGATTTAGCTCAGCTGGTAGAGCACTGCTCTGCAGTCTCTGAGGTCCTGAGTTCAGTTCCCAGCACCACAAAAGTGGGAGAAGGACATGGCAATCCACTCTCAAGGCAATCCCGAAAAAATCAGCCATTGAAAACCCTATAAGGGTCACTATGAGAAGGACATGACTGGATGGCACCTAACAACAGCAAATCATCTATAGAATGCTCTCTACCCCTTTACATGAGAGTTGTACTTTATACATTATACATTTATATATTATACATTATAAATTTATACTTGTTACTTTATACATTAATCCTAGTCTTGCTTTTTTATTCATGAGCCTTCATGATCCTATGTTGTTGTTGTTGTTAGGTGTCATCAAGTCCATGTCTGACTCATAGTGACCCTACATACAAAAGGTAAAATG
This sequence comes from Pedetes capensis, assembly GCA_007922755.1. NCBI lineage: Eukaryota > Metazoa > Chordata > Mammalia > Rodentia > Pedetidae > Pedetes > Pedetes capensis. The sequence goes on along the minus strand of VMDO01000296.1, from coordinate 203,607 downwards.
CTATTGTCGTGCTTCTCTGCTATTCATAGGGTTTCCCATGGGTTTTCCATGAAAACCACTGATTGTTTTTTGGGAGTGGGTTTCTGGGTCCTTCTCCCAAGCCTACAGCACCTAGTATTCCCAAGCAGTCTCCCATCCACGTACTAACCAGGCCAGACCCTGCTTAGCTTCTGAGATCTGAGGGACCTGTATGCCACAGTGGTATGCCTGCAGACTTCATGATCCTATACCATTTAGATATTTATCATGATAAATTAGAGCACAGTAGCCTCCCAGAATATTGACTTCCTTAATCTCCCAACAAATTCCACCCTTCTTCAAAGACTTGGCTTCATCAGTACATTCGGAGAGATTTCATCTAAAACACCTTTTAAAATGCTAATCCTTTAAATTCCTTCCTAACAACCTGCATTCACAAATGTACTCAAGAAACATTTATTAATCATCAACTATGTAAACCTGGGACACGCAACAATGAAACATAAAGAAAGCTCTTTGCTCTCATAGAGCATATTTTTCTAGTGGAAGGAGATAGAACTATCTGAGGTTATATCTTTGTAAAGCTGTGGAATTACAAACTCAGGTAAGAAGAGAGGAAAGTATAGGGTACCTGGAGATCTTACAAGGTAACTAAATATAGTCAAGAGTGTAAAGGAAGAATTCTGGATGTCATCCAGATTAAACTGATCATGAGATGGTAGGAGGTAACTAGACAAAAAATAAAAAAAGTTATCTGTGAGGCAATGTATATCCCCACACAAAAGACAATGTTGATAAAGCCTCCCTCCTCTGGAATGCCACGGTCATGAAGAAAGGAGAGAGAACATAGGAACTGTGCATTAACACTTGAGGCTTTACCTGACACAAAGCTGTTGTTTGGATATCATTTTTTCTTTATTCTGACTAACTTCACTGAACTATTCTTTATAAAGTCATTCTACAAGCAATGAATTCTATCAAATATCTTGGTCTAGAAAACCTTTATTTTCACTTTTAAACAGTTATTGTATTACTAGATAGAGGATTCCACGTTGACAGATGTTTTCATGTTTCTGTTTGTTTGTTTTTATTCTTTCAATATTTGAAAGACGTGTTCTTGGGGCATTTCTTATTTCTATTGAGAAGTCAATTATCTTTCTTGTGATTGTTCTCCTGTATATGTTGTTGTTGTTAGGTGCCATCGAACCAGGTCTGACTCATGGCGACCCTATGTACAGCAGAACGAAACTCCTCCCGATTCTGTGCCAGGAACACGATTTTATTTATGTTTAAGCCCATTGTTCCAGACACTATGTCAATCCATCTGGTGGAGGTTTCCCTTTTTTTTTCATTGACCTGCCTCTCCCCCAAACATGATATCCTTCTCCAGGTATTAGTCCCTCCTGAGTACATGTCCAAAATAAATAAGATGCAGTCTAGCCATCCTTGCTTCCAAGAAGCACTATGGTTGCACTTCTTCTTGGATGGATCTGTTGGTTCTTCTGGCAGTCCATGGGATATTTATTATTTGTCTCCAGCACCATGATTCAAAAGTATCAATTCTTCTCCTGTCTCCCTTATTCAACATCCAGCTTTCACAACCATATGATGTGATTGAAAATACCATGGCATAAGTCAGGCACACCTTCATCTTCAATGTAAAATATTTTAAAGGCTTACTGTTAAGCTTTTTTAGATCATAACTAGATCCCTTTCTCCAAGTCAATGGACTTGCTCACAAATGTATTGAGTATTCACACTGGTCAAGAAGATCTTTCATCCTAGTTGGAAAGAAGTAAAAGATTCATAGCAGTAGTCAAGCTGTTTTCACTATAGCATAAAGCTCCCTTGTTGTTGTTGTTGTTGTTGTTGTTAGGTGCCGTCGAGTCATGTTCGACTCATAGCGACCCTTATAGGGTTTCCAATGGCTGATTGTTTGGGGATTGCCTCTGGAGTGGGTTGCCATGTCTTTCTTCCATTTTTGTGGTGCTGGAAATCGAACCCGGGACCTCAGAGACTGCACAGCGGCGCTCTACCAACTGAGCTAAATCCCAGCCCTAAAGCTCCCTAGTAACAGTTTTTTTTTTTTTTACTCAGTAGTTGTTCTTTGCCAGGGATCTTACAGTGTTATTTCACAAATGTAAATTCATGATTCAGCTAAATACTCAATAGGATCCCCATACAAATTTTAGGATCTCCTTTCATACACAATTCTTTCTGTCTACTTCCCCGGTACACAAATCCCACCTGTATCAGTAGCCTTGAACTCCATCTCTTTTCAACATAGCAAGACCACAGTTCTCTGAGTGAGCTGCTCCTTGCTGCATTGCAGTGCAGAAAATACCTCTAGAATGAAAGCTAGGCCATGATGGTGGTCACCATCTCCCTTCTCTCAGGAATCACAGAAGTATATTATATGATCCAACATACAAAAACAGTAATTTCATATATTTTGTCTGGTTTTATGGTTGTTTACAATGGGAGGATTCATGTAGTGCCCTTACTCCATCATGGCCCAAGGCTGAAATCACTCTTTTCTATTTTCATTCTCAGTTTCTGTTGTGGACTTTATAATTCTACCCTCATCTTAAATGTTCTCCAGTGTGCTATCTTTGGCCTTCTCATTTGGTTCACTGTTTCAGATGACCCCATGTGTTCCCATGCCTTCACTTATTATTAATATACCAAAGTCTCTTTAAATTTGTGTTTGTCAAGCTTCTCTTTCCTATGATTCCAAACATGATAGTCAATTGTGTGCTTGACCTTGCCACTTAAAAGTCCTACAACATCTCCAAGTCAATATTCAAATCAGAATTAACCATATTTCTCCCCATAGATGGAATTTTTCCCCTTTGTATTCACTACAGTAAGGAACAGAAACACATCCTCCATCAGTTAAAAAATTCAGAAACCAGGGGATTTTTCAAGCCTCCTGTTTCTCTCTAGTTCCTTACATCCAATAAGTTACCAAGGCTTGTAAATTCTACTTCTTAATTTTTTCCAAAGTCAATATATTTGCTATATTCTACCCTGCCTTAATCCAGATCCTTCTAATTGCTCTCATACATCACTGCAAAATTCCTCTAAGGGTTAACTATTATAGGTCATTTATGATATATCAGGCACTATATCAGGCACTTTTGTACACAATTAACTCTTTTTAATTCACATAACAATTCTATAGCATAAATACCATTATTATAACAGAAGAAAGACTAGGGCCCAAAGAAAAAATCTTCAAGGATTTCTCAGCTATTACTTGAAAGATAGTCAATGTTAGATGCTGTCTAGTAAGAGTCCAACTCATAGCAGCCCTCATAGTGTTTTCAATGGCTGGTTTTTTTAGGGATTGTTAAGGGAGTACACTGCCACATCCTTCTCCCACTTTTGTGGTGCTCAGGATAAAGCCTGGGCCCTCAGAGTGTGCAGAGCAATACTGTACCAACCGAGCTAAACCACAGCCCCACTTGAAAGATACAGGGTTTAAATCCCGGCAATCTATCCTCAGCATCTTTGATCTTAACTATTGAAATATTTTGCTTTTCAAACTGTTTTCTTACTTCTATTTAATTCATTCTATGCATTAGCTTTTCTGGGATGTGAATTTGATCACTGATCTTCTCTTATAGTTTTTCAATATGTTCTCATTTTTTATAGTAAAATCCAAAAGTTAAATTGTTCAATGTACTCTACTTACCCAAAAATGAGAATGTCTTTTTTTCTGTACATTTTTCTTCATAATAGTTTATCTCTTTTCATTTTAAACTCACAATTTAGGGGTCCTCTTCTTGGCTAAAATTTTCTCACATCTTCTCCCTTACCCTGGTCTGGACTCCAAACTTGTACTTTTGTTCCCTTAACAATATAGACTTATTGATACCTTATTATTTATCTTGCTAATTAAATCACCTGTGCTCTCTTAGGACAGGGACAAAGTCTTTTTACCCTGGGCTCTATTCCCAAAGTTAGCAGAGTATCTCAGTGAGTACTCATTAAATATTTGAATCAATGATAGAATAGAAAAATGCATAAAACTCACAGCATTCAATTTAAATCAAATGCTGTAAACATTTTACATTAGAACTACATGAAATGCTGGTAAAACTGAACATATTCCTTCTCATGAATATGATAAACCATCTTAAGCTGAGTTCCTTCTAAATTTCAAAATGCTAGTGCCCAAACCCTCAGTGCATTTGAATAGAATTACATCATTAATTTTTATAAGCACAACATTTGTAATGACAGAACACTTAAACAGTATCTATTAGTGTTCTAAAAGTAAATCCTCTTTAAAAATGGAAGAATAAGTGGCAGAAGTTGTTTAAAGAGGCCATGTATGGATTTTGTTTACAGAAAAGTTAAGGAAGCAGCCACCAAAATATTTTCAGTTACCTGTACATTATCCATCTTCATCTGTCAAACTAGAAAAGAAAGAAAAGAAGACCTTAGTGTCCAATTCTAAGGCATTGTCTAAAGCCCAGACTTAGACAAAATACAAAACACTATGGTTTGGTTACACAACTTCTTTTTTGTTTGGCACACCTTACGCCCTCTCCTTTCTACACGACATCACTTCTATCCAAGAGATGCACCACTTCTTTGTTCTCTGTCTGGATTCATGTATCTAGAAATATTAAGAAGCTCATTTGCCTGAAGAACTAGTAAATTTAAGATATTTTAAAATATTGTTTTATGTCTTTCCTTAGCAGGCAAGATAAGATTCAAGACTGTAAATTCTATTGAGGTACAATACTCCTATAACAGAAATTTAGCCAGTGAGAGACAGAGGAAGAAGAAGAAGAAGAAGAAGAAGAAGAAGAAGAAGAAGAAGAAGAAGAAGGGGGAGGGGGAGGGGGAGGAGGAGAAGAAGAAGGTGGAGGAGGAGAAGAAGGTGGAGGAGGAGGAGGAGAAGCAGCAGCAGAAGCAGGAGGAGGAGGAGGAGGGGGAGGAGGAAGAGAAAAGGCGGGAGAAGAAGGAAGAGGAGAAGGAGGAGAGGAGGAAGGAGAAGAAGAAGGAGGAGAGGGAGGAGAAGATGGAGGAAGAGGAGGAGGAGAAGGAGGAGGAGGAAGAGGGAGAGGAGCAGAAGGAGGAGGAAGAGAAGGAGGAGAATGAGGAGGAGAAGAAGGAGAAAAAATAAAATAAAAACCTTCAGTTTACCTCTTCTGCATTCCTGTGTTCTTTCCCACATATTCTTTATGTAAGTAATAAAGAAGAATAAATATATTGGCTAGGAAATTTCCCCGATGAATCCTCCTTTTTAAAATAATAGTATCTAATCCCAACAATTTCTTAGAATTTATAATAATTTCTTATTAATACTAGGCTTGTGATCTCCAGGCAGGGACACCAGCTATATAGGGGAGATAAATGGGTTTGGTCTCTGAAATCTTATAGTTCAATATGGGTTGGAGTTTAGCTCAGTTGGTAGAGTGCTGCTGCACACTCTCTGAGCATCCAGGTTCTATCCTCAGCACTGCAAAAATGTGAGAAGAATGTGGTAATCCACTCCTGAAGCAATCCTGAAACAATCAGCCATTGAAAACCTTATGATGGTCTCTATGGGTCTATCCAACTCAAAGGTACCTAACAAAAACAACATAGTTCAAAAATATCAATGATTTCTACTCTGTCTACTAAAAATGTACTTTTTCTTTTATGACATTGGATAAATAGTTATTTCAGAAGATGGCTAGTACTTTGGGGATTATTTTAATATAATGATTATCTCAGGAAACATTCTAGGTTTAATAAAGAGACAGTTGTTACCACAGAGTTTTTCCATTCTTTATAATTTCTTGTTTATAGGTGCCATCTGGTTGGGTCTGACTCACAGTGACTCTACGTACAACAGAAGAAAACACTTCCCAACAATGTGCCATGCCTGGCCCTATGTCAGTGCTTCTCTGCTATTCATAGGGTTTTCATAGACAGATGGTGTCAGGTTGTTTTGAGAGTGGGCTGCCTGGTCCTCCCATTTTTGCAGTGCTGAGGACTGACCCCAGGACCTCAGAGAACACAGAGCAGCACTCTGCCAGTTGAGCTAAACCCCAGCCCATATACTAACTAGCCACAAAGAAAGATGCTAACATGCTATTTGTTGTTGTCTTCTATGCCTTGGTTTTTGCTCTTTTCCATCTTTTGTGTACATGATGAAACATAAAAATCAAGTAATATCCATGGGAGAGGTTACAAATTGATAATTTTATATTAGAAGTTTGACTAGTAGCACATCAGGCCAGATACCTCTAAATTTCATCAGTATCTTATACAACATCAGTCTTTATTCCATACCTCCTAGTGAAAATCAGGACTGGGACTTAGCTCAGTTGGTAGAGCGCTGCTCTGCAGTCTCTGAGGTTCCGGGTTCAATTCTCAGCACTACAAAAATGGGAGAAGCACATGGCAATCCACTCTCAAGGCAATCCCGAAACAATCAGCTATTGAAAACCTTGTGAGGGTCACTATGAGTCATATACAACTTGATGGCCCCTAACAGCAACAACAGCTAGTGAAAATCAAGTGTGATGGGCCAAATCACATAGCCACGTCTTCACCCCTGCATATGTATTGGATCCAATCTTCTTCATATATCAGTGTCTCTGTGTGTGTTGTTCTCTCTCTCTCACACATACACACACATGCACACACACTCAGCACTGTCTCCTGTTTTCCTTCACAATACACTAGGTTTCATGTTAGACCTTCCTTCATTGCTAGGTTCTAAACTCCTGTACTTTTTCTCCTTTTCTAAGCATGCTTGAAGATGATTACAGAAGAGAAGCATGCAAGAGATGATTATAGATACAAAACTTGAAATAATAATCATAAACCTTGTCCAGAAAGAGTAAAACAAAGGCTGACACGGTACTAACGCTCCTTCTTGTGGTTCCACAAACACAGTTTCTGCTAATTTTACAGACATTATCTCTGCTTAGAGTGAAAATATTTTATAGCCTTCTTGGGTTTATAGATAACCTAATGAATAAACACAAATGTGTAAAAATATACTTTTCTTTTATGACACTGGATAAATAGTTATTTCAGAAGATGGCTATGTCCTTTGGGTTTTTTTTAGTATAATGATTATCTCAGGAAACATGCTCACTTTAATAAAGAGACAGTTGTTACAGCAGAGTTTTTCCATTCTTTATTTGTCCTGTTAAAGGAATTTCCTTAGCAGTGGTAGGAGCTGATTTCATGTTAAAGAATAGATGAATACTCAGGACTCTCTCTCATTTGCTGTAAAATGGAGGAGTTGGTCTTTATTTAGAATAATTTTTGTTTTCCAATACATTTTATATTTCCCGTGCAAGCTACGGTGGACGTTTCAGAGCTTCTTTTGGTCAGCATTATAAAATGAAATAACAAATTCTATAATTCATTTGTAAATGTCATATTTTAAATAAATGTGTGTGTGTGTGTGTGTGTGTGTGTGTGCGAGAGAGAGAGAGAGAGAGAGAGAGAGAGAGAGTGTATATCCCCATTAAACAGAAAGCTTTGCTCAGGGTCAGAACTCCCTCCTGTCTGAATATATATGCAGTGGGCTGAAAGTCAGGAGCACTGAATTCTTCTGGCAGCTCTGCTATATTTTTAGTGTAACTATAAGAAAAATTCTTCAATTCCAGTTGATGCATTGTCTTTTCTGTATAGTGAGGGTGTTGGACTCCTTATTCTTTTCTTGGACTCAAGTTCTTATGTACAGATCCTTTCCATACTTTGTCATATGATATACCTAATGTATATAATGCAGAAATATATTTCCTTAGTCTTAGCCAATGTGTTGCATTAAGTCCTTAAAGTTTATCTAGACTCACCTTACTCCTTCTACTTGAACCCGTAATTATGGGATCTTACGGCAATGGAGGGAACTTATCCCCAGCCCTCATTTGGGTCATAAGGTGTAATCTAATCCTCTCTCACTGTGGAATACTAAAAATCACACGAATGTTGAAAAATGCCAAAAGCAACATACAAACATATTTTTTAACAGACTCAGAGGAAGGAAAAATAAAATGGTGTTTTCTCCAGGAAAGTATCTGCACTGTCCCAAGCCAGGTACAGCAGGGCTTTTGTGGTGGTGGTTGCTGTTCTTGTTTTGTTTTATTTTGGGTTGTTTTCCATTGTGGTTTTTTGTTTGCTTGTTTGTTTGTTTGTTTGTTTTCTGTCCTGGCTTTTCACTAGCAGACAGAGGAACCACTTTGCTCAAAAGAGAATTCTAAAGTGGCTCCAGAAGACAGCTGGTGCTTCCCATGGCTCACTTTGCTGAGATCTAAGAGAAAACATTGCCAGAGGAACCAGTGCTGAGATTTCATTACTTGTATCACTTCAAAGGGTTTCTTATACAATGTTTCCTAGACCACTCAACCAGTTTTCAAGTTGTAGTTTTAACAATCACTTTTCACTTTCTTGGGGTCAAGTGACAGGTCAGAAGAAGAGGATGCCGACATAATTTCTCTGGTTCACTGCTGAGTCAAGCTGCTGAATAAGCAAAAATGATTTGATGCCCACATAACCATGGGTGTTTATGTATGACCGTGTTGTTCACATAAGGTACAGACCTCAGCCAGTGAGGATTTTCCACGGACTTGTGTGAACATTGAGCACAAAACTGCATTCTGCGTGCTTGCAATGCTTATCTTTCTAAAAATATATTTCGGAAATTATTTCATAAGAAAAGCACATTCGGAGAGAAACATGAATATACATACAGAGGGTGCCAAAATTGTATATGCATCTTGGGCTGAAAAATTTTCCATTTTGCTGCTTAAAGAATGTGTCGTCCACTTATTCTGCTAACTCCTGTCTTACCTAAACATTGTTTTTAGACTTCTATGGCAAGCATGGGCTGGGGTTTAGTTCAGTTGTTAGAGTGCTTCACTGCACTCTCTGAGGACCCGGGCTCTATCCCCAGCACTGCAAAAATGGGAGAAGGACATGGCAATCCACTCCTGAAGCAATCCCCAAACAGCCATTAAAAACCCTATGAGGGTCACTATGAGTCATAACCAACTGGACAGCACCTAACAACAACAATAATGGAGAGCATTTAAACTGTTCCCACCCCATAGCAGAAGAAGTAGGACTTGTTGCACGAGACATCCTAGATCCTCCCCTGTGCACATCACACAGAATGCCATGTGTACAAACCTATCACAATTGTTAGGCGTACTGGAGGCCGTGTTGCATACTTATACCTCCTATGTCGTTGTGCTTCCACATTCCAAAATTTCAAATACCACTACTAGATGGTCTTGCAATCCTCAAGTGACAATAGTGCTTCCACCATTTCCTTTGACTTCTCTTCTGTCCTGTGGTGATGCTGGCATTCATTTGATTAACACCATCTTTTGAGTGAACATCTGTTGAGTGTACTACATGTTGCTACCATAACTCAATTCAACTTCAAAATGTAATACATAGATAAAATGTCTTAAAATGTCTATACATTTTTGGCATTGCAGCTATATGCATGAGTATGTAATACATATTTGAATATATAATACATACTTGTTATATGATATAATTATTCAAATCATCTTAAAAGTCAATCCTGAAACCTTGGTTTTACTTGTGTTTGATGTTTTCTATGGGTAATGCAGAGTGCACGGTTTGCCTTCTGCCCACACTTCTGATCCTTGAAGGATACATCCTCATTTTATGCTCCCATCTAGCCTTCCCTATCTCACTGCATAGCTGGCATTCACTTAGAGAGTGAAAATTCAACAAGATCTCAAATCCATCCTGGATCATTGAACTTAAAAAAATTCTTGAAGATGACACTTGGCTCTTGAGAAGATTGTTAAATAACAGGTGGTATATGCGTTTTCATGTTGCGGGACAGAACTCAATGGCTGTATAATTTGTAAATAATAAAAACCTGGTTTGGCATTCTTACTAAACATTTAAAAAAAATGAAGATTCATTTTAACATTAACATAATTTGGAAGTCAACACTATTACCAAATATGTGTGTGTGTGTGTGTGTGTGTGTGTGTGTGTGTGTGTGTGTACACATATATGAGCCTGAAAAATTCTGGATTGTCTTCTGTTTGAATTTTTATCATCATTGTTCTTCTCCATTCATACAAATAATAATGTGTATAAGTGTGTCTGTGGATGTATGCTTTTGTGCACCTGAAGATGGATTGCATTATTCAAGAGGACAGTACTGGACAAATACATATTTAATACAAGAGTAAATGTTTAAGCTCATTTACTAAAAGTGCAGATGAAAAACCACCACTTCTAAGAGAATTTACTCTCCTTTCCCAACACTTTCACATAAAAGGGAATCCCAAAGATATTGTTGAAAAGTGATTGAATGAGTCAATGATTGTCCAGATGAATGGTTGAATAACTAAATTCTGTAGCAGTTTATGAGAGAACATTGGTCTTTACCATCCACAACATGCCTACCTGTATGCCCTTTTGTGATGAAAACTAATGTCCTGAGGCACAAGTTGATGGTAATTTTATTTGTCCTTGCTGTTTGGGATGTGGAAAGTAGGAAAAGTAGAGCCATGTATTAAAAGAAGAAGGGAACTTGATGGGGCTGATACTATGGCAAACTTTCATTGAACACGTGCATAAATGTATCTAAAGTGGGAAACTGAGGAGCCCACATTTTCAGTAAATTTGATATACTTATAAATGTGACATACTTAAGTAATTGCAGAAGTTGTACCATTGGGGATCTAATTGCCCCAAAGAAGTTAATTGAAACTTAGATGAAGGGATATCAGCACATACTTAGACCAGTTCCACTTTGGGCTTCTGTTCCTCTGATTCTTTGATATCACTACCAGAACATGACTCAGCCCTGAGATGGGCTACTAAACCACATGAGACCTATTAGTTTCTAATCTTACAATTCTAGAACACTAACGGTGCAATTCTTAGAAAATATCCATCGATACAGTGATTGAGAGGGGATCTTGCACTCCACAGCTTGTATCGTGTATTATCTTTATTTGGTTTGTTTGCTTATTTGTTTACTTTTCCTGTCCATGCTTCTGTAATATCAACTGTATAAATCAACACATGTTGTACTTGCCAAATGGGAAGTTACTGAGGAAGAAGCTGGCATTCTTGTTTGCAGCAGAATACCTCATTTACACTCAGCTGCCCTAAACCAGTCAGGCAGGCTCTATCCTGGCAGGGTATCAGAAATATCAATCACTCAATCTCTCTCTCTCTTTCTTTCTCTCTCTCTCTCTCCCCCGTTCTCTCAGAGCACCCATGCCAGGAAGAAAGTAACTATATCTTTACAAAGGATAAAGATGTTCATTTTAGTACGTAAAACATGTCTCCATGCCACGGTCCTCATTGTAATAAATGCAGTAAGAGTAATAATTTCATATTTACTCCATGAGTAATAATTTCATATTTGCTCCATCACTTGTAGTTTTAGTATTCATTGATATGTAGAGTGAAGTCTTTGTTGAGAAAAAAACAATGCTTATATTTACTGAGAGGGAGGTTTGTTGTATTTTCATTCTGTTTATTTTACTTTATCTCATTCCAATTTGTGTAAGGAAATAGGCAACTGATGTCTTAAAAATTAAATGTCATGACATTTAAACTCTGTTGATTTCTGGTAAATAACTTGTGGCTGAGGATAGAGGTTGCTGGAAGACTCAAAATCAGTTCTATTTGAGCCAAGTCCTGGTAGTCTTCATGTGGGTGGGATCACTTTTGACTCTGAAGCTAAATTGCCTTCTTAGTTTATTTTGAAAAAGTACTGAGCTAAGGGGATTGATACTGTGTCATCACTATTCAAGAGTTTAAAATAAGTGGGTGAAAACTTGGAAATGTGGTTGTGGGTTACCTGTGCTGGTATTATAGATAAAAAGGAGATAGAGATAGTTGGCATACTTGAATAAAAATAAGAGTAAGGATTCTTCAAAATATAACCAAACACAATTGCCCACTATAATAATAGATGGGTTTCTTTTACTACTTTTGTCACATACTTAATATTGCTAATGAGTAGTGTGAATTTTGATAGCTTCTTTTGGATCAGGACAATAGAAAGCTTTATATATTGCTGCTAATAATCAGACTACAACTTCAGGGAAAGGAAAAGAGGGATGATAAATCTATGCAGAAGAGTCCGGAAGATGGACTACAAAAATCATACAAGAGAAATTGCCCTATTTTTCCACATCTATCCATGTACTGGTGATTATACAGCTGAACTACTCAAGTAGTGACATAATCAGGAGATAGACTTTATAAATAAATATGGTGTCAACCCCCTCCAAGTGTCTGTCAGCTCCTGCTGTGGAGGCTTTGTGTTTTGCTATGATGCTGAAAGCTATGCCACAGGTATTTCCAATACCAGCAGGACCATCCATGGTGGACAGGTTTAAGCTGAGCTTCTAGACTAATACAGATGAGGGAGAAGGACCAGGAAGCCCACTCCCAAAGCAATTAATCATTGAAAGCCCTATGAATAGCAGAGAAGCACTGTCAAATATAGTGCCAGGAAATGAGCCCTACAGGATGCAAGACATTCAAATGACAACTGTGGACGAGTTACCTCCTCAAAGTAGAGTTGACCTTAATGAGGGGAATGGAGTAAAGCCCCTAGGAGCTCCATTTGCTGATGGGGCACAACTCAAAATGAGAAGAAACACAGTGGCTGTATCATTGGGCTCAAACATAAAAAGACCATGTATATGGCACTGGGCTGGGTAGTGTTTTATTCTGTTGTACATAGGGTAGCTATGAGTTGGATTTGACTCAACAGCATGCAACAACAACCCAATATGGTGTCAACAACCTCAGTGGAAGAGCGGCCATACAGAAAACTAGTCTTTAATAAAGATTAACTTTAGGAGAGATGGTCTTACTGTTCAAACTAGGCTCAACTTTACCCAATGGGAGACAATTATGGAGTAGTGGATAATGGTTAATTAAAACATATGCTGATTGGAGTTTTATAAGGAAATAAACAGAGACAAAGTAAAAGCATATTATTGGCTCAAATAAACTTTCTTTTCATTTGAAGAAAAATGGGGCAATATCTATAAATCACTTAGGTGATGGTGTTTCATGTGGGAGGCAATAATATAATTATATTGTTCAGGATTTTACACATTTATCACCATTTTTAAAATGTGTGTATAAAAATCATTTATTATGATCACATTAAATAATTATAGTTACCACATCAGAGAGTCAAAAGAACAGGTTGTTCTTTTCTTTCTGAGAAGTTTGTGTTCATTTCTTAGTCATTCTAAAACCTAGATATGTCGAGATCAATTTCAGGCATCCAGAGGTACTCCCACAAACCAATTGTCCTTGGATTAATTCCCATTGTTACCTACAGGTTAAAAAGGCCAGCTCTCAAAGCCACTAACAAGAGAACTATCTACGTAATCAAATTTAAGTACAGGTAAAAGAAAGAAAACAATAGTTTTCCTCATTTAGGGGCATAACAACTTTACCAAAACTTAGCTTAAGTTAGATAAGATTGTGTTGTCCTCATAGTGAATGCCAACAGAAGTACAAAATCAATGATCCGCTCCATGAGACTCATTAATGGTTAATTAAATGAGACCCAGTTGGTACATGATACTGCGCATCACATTTACAAATATGCCCAGAACTTAGTTGAACAGATTGTATCAATTATTTCAATTATTGAAAAGTTGCTAAGGACCATGAAGTTGGAAACTTTTAAAAAAAGAGAGAACAACACCTTAATATCACACTGAAAATATACACACAGAGCTGATTGCCAATGTTATTTTATGGGTGCGTTTGTGGATTTTTGCCATCTTTGGCCAATCACAGAAGAGAACAAAGAGTGATACCATGTTATGTAAACCACAGTGGCTTCAACAAACAAGTCTTGACAATTCCTAGAAAGGGCCTCAGAAGGTTGGTCATACTGAATAACCTTATGATTGTCACTCAAGGTCCCAGCAGGAATCCTGCCACATGGTACCAGAAGAGGATCCTAGAACAGAGGCCAAAGACTTTGGTCTATGTTATGTGCTGTTTTGTTTATGTGTCAGCCAGGAGCAGTGGCTCATGCCTGTGATCACAGCACCCAGGAGGCAGAAACAGGAGGATCACAGATTTGAGACCAGAGGCAACCTGTGTAACTTAGTGAGACCCAGTCTCAAGATAAAAAAATAAAAAGGGGGCTAAGGGTGCAGTTCAGTGATAGAGTGCATACACAAGGCCCTGGGTTCAATCTCCCACCCCAGTACAGAAAAGAAAAAAAAGTTTGTGTGTCTGAGACATAGTATGCAGGTATTAGAATATTTAAGAGGTGGAGCTTAGAGGGAGATTATGGCAATACTTCCCTGGGACTTTAGTTAGTTCTTAGGAGAGTTAAGTTATTGTTGAAAAAGCAAGCACAGAACTGACCCTTCTCCTCTCTCTGGGTTTCTGTCTTGCCGTGTGATCTCTTCTTCCCAAATGTGCTCCTGCCTTGGTGCCACCCCCATCCTGCAGTATAGCCAGGAGGTTCTCATCAGAGCCAAGGTCGGGGCAAGTATGATGCTACTGAACCTACAAATCCCTTTTTTATATAAAATAGCTAGACTCAGGAATTTTGTTATAGTAACAGAGACTGTACTAACCTACTCTACTAGGAGAAAACCTCATGTAGTAGTGAAAACATGATTTTTAGAGACATCAAATTTAGGTTCAAATCAGCTCTATATATTTTAAAAGGTGTTATTTTGGTAAGGTCACCAAAGCTTCTCAATCTTCTCTTTTTGGGTCTATTAAATGAAGAAGATCATAGCCCTTGATTCCTGGTATCATTGGGAGGATCAAACAAGATGTAAAAATCCCTTAGCACAAAACTACAGTATACTAAATAAATTGTAGCTAGTATGATTCTTACCCCAAAGATATCTGGGATAGAATATGGCTTAAAAATAAGTAAGAGAAGCAGTCTAGTACTGTGGAATAAAACACTTGGGATTTTATTTCATTATGACTCACCAGCACAGAATCCATTTACAATTTATCTGCAGATATTGGAAATGAGAAATGTGTTGGTCCTCTCAGTCCAAAAAACTGTTATTGTTACAAGCTGATGCAAATGGAAAGACTGCTTCCTTTAGGTAGATTCTTATTGTATTTAGGACGAAGCTATGTAAGCAGATCTACTTAATAATCTCTCTTGCTTTTTAAATATCAGCTATAAAAATGTTTATCATCCAAAATATAGGTTTTTAATATTTGGGCGGGCTGGGGTTTAGCTCTCTTGGTAGAATGCTCACTCTGTGCCCTGCAAGGACTTGGATTCCATCAACAGCACTACAAAAATGGGAGAAGTACCTGGGAGCCCATTCCTGAAACAATCCCAAATAATTCTCCATTAGAAACTGTATGAATAGCAGAGGAGCACTGATGTAGTGCCAGGCATGGCACAGTGTCGGGGAGTGTTTCATTCTGTTAGACATAGGAACCCAACTCAATGGCACCTAATAACAACATTCGGGCCTACTTATCATTCTCGATGAGATCCACGTAATATGTTAGGGATGTTGTTGTTGTTGTTGTTGTTGTTGTTGTTGTTGTTGTTGTTGTTAGGTGCCGTCGAGTCGGTATCCGACTCATAGCGACCCTCTGTACAACAGGGGAAACACTATTGTCAGTGCTTCTCTGCTGTTCATAGGGTTTTCAACAGCAGATTGATTTTTGGGAGAGGGTTGCCAGGTCCTTCTCCCAATGTTAGGGATAATTCTACAATAATTTATATGTGAACACAGGGGAAATTGAACTTGTTTACCTTGAGATTATTGTCCTTGGTTTTATCTCTATCGTTCATGTATTTAGTTACTTTTTAGCTCTGCGTAGTTAAAAACATAAAAGAATATAAGCCACAAAATCTATGGGTTTATGAGAATGGCATATCATTGGAGCTACCTCAAAGTGTCAAGATGAGCAGCTAATGGCAAAGAGACTAAGGGCTGTGTAAAGCCTGTGTTTGCTTGTTGTTCTTGTTGGGTGCCGTGGGGTGGGGTCTGACTCATAGCAATCCTATGTACAACAGTACAAAACACTTCCCAACACTGTGTCATGCCCAGCACTGCATCAGTGCTTCTCTGCTATTCATAGGGTTTTCAGTGGCTGATTGTTTTGGATTGTTCAGGGAGTGGTTTGCCTATGTACAACAGTACAAAACACTTCCCAACACTGTGTCATGCCCAGCACTGCATCAGTGCTTCTCTGCTATTCATAGGGTTTTCAGTGGCTGATTGTTTTGGATTGTTCAGGGAGTGGATTGCCACATTTATCTCCCATTTTTGCAGTGGTGGTGATCAAATTCGGGTCCTCAGAAAGAGTAGAGCAGCACTCTATCAACTGAGCTAAACCCCAGGCTCTAAGTCTTATATTTCACTACAAGTTTATTTGTGTCAGTCTAGTGATGAAGTATTTCCTTATCCCTCACCCACCTATTCCATCTCAGACTCCTAACATTGCAAACTGAAGTGTGTTTTATACAAATAATCATGTCATAGTGAGATTCCTTTTCAGAAAGAAAATAGCAATGTGCCCCAGCCAAAGGCCTTTATGACCTCTTAGGTCAATGGTCAGTCTTCTGTGAAACTTGAAGATTGCCTTTAAATTGTCACTTTTTGAAGAATATGTCACTGCTATGTCATCGGTATGACTTTATTATTAGAGTAAATGGAGCTGGAGGAGATTATCTCAGAAAATGTCAAGAGGACTGTGGAAAGTGAAGACAGCCAGGAATACACTCCAAGGATCTCCTCTCTGAAGAAGCACATCTATAAGGGAGGCTCATTTTAAAGTAGACAAACTCGCATATGAGCCATCGTATGAACTGCAAGAGTCTATACAAGGCCAAATTTACATGAAGACAAGTGCATCTAATATAGAGAGTGTTTTCCAAAATACAATGGAAGGGACTCTACTGTGGATGAAGATGAATCCATGCTTCTTTGGCTATGGTGTGTAGAGGTTGTAATCCATGATGAATTCAACAAATTCTTCACAGAATCATTGCAAAATATATGGTCCATTTGATTTGAACTAATCAGGTTAAAACTTGGACCTAAGTTATCATGCAATGCTGCATAATAGCATAAAGTCACAATGATCTTTTTTCCTTCTAGATGAAAGTGAAATGTTTTCTAAATAGTACTTTCCCAGCAAGTATGATGAGATGTTGTGGAAATGATCATTTCTGTCCTGGAACCACGTGAGTGCACTACCCTTGTATCTGGGGAAGACAAACCAGCCCCTGTCCAAAATTTATCAAACAGGACCCCATTCTGTCACTACTCTGGGTGTCCCATTCCCTATGGAGTAGGAAGGGATTAAGGGTGAGGGTCTGCTGGATACTATGCTTCCATTGTGGACTACATATTTTTGGTGCCCAGAGTCATGGAATTTCCTGGTCAAAGAGCTTGAACTTGTTTCCAAGCCATTTTTCTTGAGGCCACCACCAATGTGTATATTTCTAAGTCCAAAGAGTAGACTTTAGTTATGTTTGGTGGAGTGGAGATACTGAGGAGTGCAGGAGGAAGGGTCTTATACCTCATAGGCAAATGTGTACATGTATGACTACAAGTCACCTCATTGTTTACCCTGACAACCAGGAGTAGGAAAAGAAATAGGAGACCCTGGGGAATGGTGCTTTCTTTCTTCCACATGTCAATAAGAAATTCCATTTTGTTATTGTTGTTAGTTGCCATCCAGTTAGGTCCAACTCATAGCAATGCTATTTATAACAGAACAAAAGACTCCTCAACATTATGACAGGTACATGACCTTTTTTACACTTAAGGCCATTCTTGTGGACACTGTGTCAATCCATCTAGTTGATGGAGTTCCTCATTTTACATTGATCTACCACTCTCCCGAACATGATGTCCTTCTCCAGGGATTGGTCCCTCCTCACTACATGTCCAAAATACATAAGACGCAGTCTAGCCATCCTTGCTTCCAAGGAGCACTATGGTTGCACTTCTTCTAGGATGGATCTGGTGGTTCTTTTGGCAGTCCATGATATAGTCAATATTTGTCTGAAGCACCATAATTCAAAAGTATCAATTCTTCTCCTGTCTCCCTTATTCAACATCCAGCTTTCACAACCATATGATGCAACTAAAAATACCATGCCATGAATCAGGTGCATCTTCGTCTTCAATCTGACATCTTTACTTTTCAACACTTTAAAGAGGCCTTTTGCAACAGCTTTTCACAATTCAATGTGTCTTTTGATTTCTTGACGGCTGCTTCTATAGTGTTGATTATAGAACCAAGTAAAGCAAAATCTTGGACTTCAATCTTTTCTCCATTTATCATGAAGTTGCTTTGTGACCTAGTTGTAAGGATTTTTGTTTTCTTGATGTTCAGGCACAATCCATACTGAAGGCTATGTTCTTTGATCTTCATCAGTAAATGTTTCTAATTCTCTTCACTTTCAGCAGGCAGAGTTGTGTCATCTACATAATGCAGGTTGTTAGTGAGTCTTCCTCCAATCATGATGCAATATTCTTCTTCATAAAGTCCAGCTTCTCAGATTATTGTTCAGCATAGAGATTGAAGAGGTATAAAGCCAGGCACGTGGCGCACATCTGTAATCCCAGAAGCTCGGGAGGCAGAGGCAGGAGGATCACAAGTTCGAGGTCAGAGGCAGTCTGTGTAACTTAGCGAGACCCTATCTCAAAAAGTAAAAAAATGGGCTGGGTGTGCAGCTCAGTGGTACAGCACTTGCAAAGCATGCAAGCATGAGGCCGTGGGTTCAACCTCTAGTACCAAAAAAAAAAAAAAAAGAAAGAAAAAAAAGAAGAAGAAGAAGAAGTATGGTGAAAGGATACAGCCCTGACATATAACTTTCTCCACTTTAAACCAGAAAATGTTTCCCTGCTGCCTCCTGGTCCGTGTAAAGATTCCTTATAAGCACAATTAATTGCTCTGGTCTTCCCATTCTTCACAATGTTATCCATCAATTGTTGTGATTCACACAACCAAATACCTTTGCATAGTCAATAAAACATAGATAGACATCTTCCTGGTATTCTATGCTTTTGGCCAATATCCATCTGACATCAGTAATGATGTGCCTAATTCCACATCCTCTTCTGACTCTGCCTTGATTTTCTAGTCATCCCCTATTATTGTACTGCTGTGGTTGCTTTTGAATGATCTTTAGCAAAATTTTACTTGGGTATCATATTAATGATATTGGTCGATGATCTCCACTTTGGTTTGTTCCCCTTTCTTGGGAGTAGGAACAAATATGGATCTCTTCCAGCCAGTTTTCTATGTGGGTGTTTTCTAAATCCCTTGACATGAACAATTTCATTTGATATTCCATCAATCCTTGGAGCTTCCTGTTTTGCCAATTCCTTCAAGACACCTTCTACTACTTCCCTAAGTACCATTGGTTCCTGATCATATGCAACCTGTTGAAATGGTTGGCATGACAATTCTAAATTCAAACTGATTAACAAGGTCATAAAGAAGCCATACTTGTCAAGATATTTAAATAGAAATATTTTATTTCATGAGTTTTAGTCTGGCATATCATTTAAATATTTAAATATATGATTGTAGACCTTCCTTTTTACTCTTTCCCTATATTCCACAAATGGTCAGGTACTGGCTTCTTCTTGTTTACATTTGTCTTTGATCCAAGATAAAGGGTTATTTGTGAGTTCAGAGGCCACTCGACCTTACTGAAGGCTTTGAGAGGCCTTTTGAGAGGCTGGGCCAAACCAATGCTTCTCAATGTGATCAAAATAAAACGTAAGAGATGGAACAGCTCATCTCCTTATCCCATAAGGTTGCTTCTAGGCACTGGATAGCAATATTGTCCAGACTAGAGTTTCTATTGATAGTAACAATATCTACCAAATTTATATATTCTCAGTGAATTTTTTTATCTTATCCCTAAGGACCAAAGAGTGATATTTTTGGTGGTATAATCTTCATTGATTCCGACCCAGACTTCATTAGTGCTAGTTTATGTCGCTGAGTTTATTTTAGTCTGTGTGGCTGAAAATGCCTTCAGGAGTTTGGATGACAATGCTGTCCCTGATTTTGAGCATTATACTCAAACATTTCAGAATATTTTATTTGAGGTTAGCTGTTGGCATATCTTTTCCTCTATAAGAGTCTTGAATTCTGTATGACTTGTGGTAATCATTCTTTATGTCACCTTGTGCAATGAAGAAACAGTCCAAGGATGTGTTATGACAAAACTGATTGATGGTGTTTCCTCTGAGTGCTACATCTTGCCTTCATGTTTGTTCTGGCAGGGAAGGATTTCACTGGATAGCTCACATCTCTGCAAGTGGTTTTAGTCTGCAACTGAAAGGAGTAGCCCATGAACTGGCCTGAATATCCACTAATATTTTCCTAACACAGGCTCTCAATTCTTGCTTTTTATTAACTTACCAAGGCACAGTACACTCTAGACCAGTACGGTATGTGACACATGTTCTCTACCCTACAGTCCTGCAGTCCCTTAGAATAGTAGACATAAATCTGGTACTGTGAAAAAGAGTCAACAATAGCTTTGAAAATATGCTCATATTTTCATTGCTTGCATTGTATCAAACAGTTAATTTAGTTATTCATAAAACCACAATCCATGCACATCTTGCCTCTTATATCTCTGAGATTTAATAACAAAAACATTATATGAGAGTATATGACGTCTGCACTTGAGATAATAATGATAATGCCTCAGATTAAGTTTTGCCGCATGGAACAAAATGTGGATTTCATGCTTGTTGATGTGTTAAATGTGGGCTTATTCCCTTTTCTTTATCAAAGTGGTGAGAAATGCTTATGTTGGTTCGTTTGTTTGCCCCCAAAAGACAGCAGAGTTGCTACAAAGACTCTGTCAAAGTTCAGTCCCATGTGTGAGATGAATTAGAAAAATTTCTCAGAAGTATTATTAGGGAGAATCATTGAAATATTTAAGATTTGTTTTAAAAAATCAGCAATATAAATTAACGTGTTCTACATTTTTGTTAGCCTCAAGTGGACTTTCATCTCTATAAGAAAAAAATATTTGCCTCCCTATATTTCTGAAACTTTGTCAATTATTGCTAATATTTGTCGAATGAATCATTTCACTTTCAGCTAAATCAGTATAAACTGGCCATCTGTATTAGATGTTGGGGAACATTTCCCCTAAAACAGATAGACAATTAATATTTTAGATGTTGTGGGCCACAACCACTTAATGACACTACTGTAGCTCAAAAAGCAGCCACTGACAATATGGAAATGAATGAGCATGGCTGTTTTTCAATAAAATGTTATTTATACAAGCAGGTCATGTGGTTTGCAGACATGAGTTTCCAGACTCCTAATCTATACATACTTAAAGTTGGAAGGACGAATACTTTGGATCTTTGGCAATCTCACTCCCATAAATTTGATAAGAAGCTTTTAGAATAGTATGCTGAGAGATATATCATCCTTAACATTGGCCACTTAAAGAAATTCCTTTATGAAAATAAACATGTGTTTCAATGGATTGTATCTAAAACACATAGTTCATAAGAGCAACAATTATCCAGAAAGCAATGAATTTTCCTCTAAAATATTAATTATAATTAATGTTACCCAGTTCTGGGTGATGTGCTAAGTGCTTTGCAGCCTTTAGTCTGTTGAAACCAAAGAAGAATTCTACTGGGTGGATTTTTAAGTTAATGCTACACCCAACAATCAAGAAACATCCCATAACAGCTGTGATTCTCTTAACAAAGGACAAATTTGGGTGAAAATAAGACGCTACATTTTATTTTTACTGTATCATTTTTACCTATTTTAGAATCTAATGAAAAGGTAACATAAATGACAAGCTCAAATTTCCACTGAGGGGGGAGAGAGAGAGAGAGAGAGAGAGAGAGAGAGAGAGAGAGAGGAAGATAAAAGAAGAAGAAAGAAGAAGAAGAAGCAGGAGGATGGGGAGAGGAGGAGGAGGAAGAGGAAGAAGATGGTAAAGGAAGGAAGGAAAGAACAAAGGAAAGTAGGAAGGAAGGAAAGAAGAAAGGATGGAGAGAAAGAAGGAAAGAAAAAAGAAGAAAAGAAATAAAAAGGGAGGAGAAAGGAGGGAGACAAAGAAAGAGCAAAATCTATTTGTTTATAAAGTTATTTCCTGGATATATTTCTGGACAGGTGGATTGGAGGATTAAAATAACTTGGATAAGTAGCTCTCCATACCAAAACCATTTTTATGAAGATATATTACCAATGAAATTATATTTGGTATGGTATGCTGTAGTTATTTGCAACTAAATATAATATGGAACAATTTTTTCATATGTCACATTAACATCATCATTGTAACGTGATTCATTGGGGTACATGAAGAAACACAGGAGTGACATCAGTCTGAAAAGAGTATTTTATTAAAATAGAATGGTGTACTGTTCTAAAGGGAGGACAAACTGTTCACAAATATTGAGAAAGTAACTTAATACATGTTATTGAATGTATTAGTGCATTAGAAGAACAGTACTAATTGCTGGAAAGTGAATTAAACAGAATAGAGAGAACAAACCTAAAATGTTTCCATGCGAATTATATGTTAACTCAGAGCCATTGTTGTTTTAAATAGCTTATAATCTCAAACATTTAAGAGACTAGTGCATCTGTGTGCCATTTAAATTTCCTCTGTTTGCAAGTAAAACACAAAGTCTTTCCATAAAGACATTTGTTTCACCCTTTCTTGAACTGAAGAGGCGAACATCAGTATAAAACCTCATTTCCTTGTTGTTTGTGTAGTTAGATGCCATGGAGTCTGGTCTGACCTAAGGTGACCCTATGTATAACACAGGGCTAGGATTTAGCTCAGTCGGTAGAGCACTGCTCTGCAGTCTCTGATGTTTTGAGTTCAATTCCCAGCACTGCAAAAATGGGAGAAGGACATGGCAATCCACTCCCTAGGCAATCCAGAAACAGTCAGCCATTGAAAACCCTATCAGGGTCGCTATGAGTTGGACAGGACTCGATGGCACCTAACAACAACAACAATATATAACACAACAGAACACTATCTGACACTGTGCCACACACACAATATTTTTTGTTGTTCAGTTGTTTGAACCCATTGTTGCAGTCACTGTATCCCTTCTCATTTTGAGTCATGCCACTTCAGCAACTGGAAGTCTCAGAGGCTTTACTCCATTCCCATCATTAAGGTCAACTTTACTTTGAGGAGGCAACTCTTCCCCAGTCATTTCTTGGATGCCTTTTAGCCAAGAGAGGTCATTTTCTCCCATTGTATTTGACAGTGTCTATAGAAATACCACCCTGGTGTCTGATCTTGGAAGCTAAGCAAGGTAGGGACTGGTTAGTACTTAGATGGGAGACTGCCTGGGAATATCAGGTGCTGTAAGAAGAAAGGCCATGCAGGCCACTTCCAAAACAATCAGCCATTGAAAACCCTATTAATAGCAAAGAAGCACTGATAATACTGCTGGGTTTGGCACAGTGTTAGGTAGTGTTTCTTTCTGTTGTACATATGGTTGCTATGAGTCAGATGTGACTCAATGACATTTAACAACAACATTTGACAGTGCTTTTCTACTATTCATAAGGTTTTCAATGGCTAATTGTTTTGGGAGTGGGCTGCTGGGTCTTTCTCCCTAGTCTGGCTTAACCTGAAAGGTCAGCTGAAACTTGTTCATGATCAATGGCCCTACTGATATCTAGGATACCACCAGAGATACCACCAGTGGCATAGCTTTAAGCACCACAGCAATGGACAAGCTTCCACACATGACAAGCTGACGTACACGTGGGTGATTTCCATCTTTGATATCTACAAATTGGTAGACTTCTTTACCTTCAGATATAAATAGCTTTCCTAAAGAAATTCTACTCTGAGAATAATTGGAAGCCAAAAAATATTTCAGTGTTGTGAGCTTAAGAAGTGACAAAATTGTCCAGTTACAAAGGTGCAGCTATGAAAAAAAGTTTCAGGGACAACCAATTGTCAATGGCATTAGCCTCAAAACAAACTCACAAATCTGAGCTAATGAGGCTGCCAACTGTTCAAAACTTAAACCCAAATGGCTGTTTATCACAATTAAAACTTGTGCAATTATTTTTCATTGTGTCTCAGGTTTTATACACATAACTACAGAATATCATTCAGGTATGAGTGCAAGATCAGTATTTATCCAATGGGATATTTTGTTCTAACTCACCCGGTCACATCTTGATATTGCTTATAACCCTAAGAATGCATCTCAATTTGAAAATGAGTCCATATAAAATGAATGTATACAAATGTGTCCTATAGAATGGAAATAGTTTTGGAAAAGTGATACCTTCAGAAATTTGAATAAGCATTTCGCTCTGAGATAGAAATAGAAAATCAGTCATTTACTTATGTTGGGAACTGAGTTATCATTTTTCATTAATTTATTGACTTTAATAGATCCTCTAAAGTAATATGAGCCTCATCTAGTTAAGGCATTCACTGATGTGTTACAAGTCACCTACTTTAATTAACTCAAGACTTTATTTATGTCTTGCTAGGCTAATAGGAAAGTTCGAGGACCTGAGTTAGCCATGTGACCCCTGTACAACTCTTAAAATAATGTTTCATTTTAAGTGTATTCATCAATGTGGAGGAGTGGGTTGTGCTGACAGAGAGTATGAATTGGCCAGCCCCAAACTACCTCCTCCCTTAAGCCAGACTCTGAAATGTGCCCAAATATGATCCTTTCCTTATCTGTGTGTTAAAGGTTGACTTTATAAAGGTGGAGAATTACAGATGCCATAAGAAAAAAGGGAATAAAGTAGATGGTATTTGAGTGGTGGACACACACATAAAAGGAAGGGATCATAATATAAAGAAATAAAGAGCTTTCTTAGGGACATTTTTGTTTTAAAATCATGCTGCACTGCACCATAGGATTAAAGATCTTTAGAACACATAAAGTTAGTCATAGTGGAAATTCTTTTAATTGAAGAGCATGGAAAATGGCCCAGGGCTCCCAGAGAACAGACACAGTCACATGCTATCAGAATTGTGTCACTGCCAGGTTACCTAAAATGCAGGATTCAGATCCAACTTTAATTCTCATAAATTGTACTGGGAAAAAAACATATTCAGGAATTAGCATAAATCAACTTATTGGCATACAAAATGCACTATCCATAAAAATAATCAAATGCACAATAAATATTATAACACAAAAGGATTTCTTGTTATGTTCCTTTTAAGCAGTCAATTCCTGGGGCTATTGAAAATGAGTCCATAGCAAATGAACACATACAATGTGTCCTATAGAATAGCAGCAAATGCAAAATACTTTCAGAAGAGTGACGAGATTTTCAGAAATTTCAATGGGCAGTTGACTTACATACATAACTTTAAACATTTAACTAAATTTTTGATGATAAATATAATTATTTTGTTCTATTTCTCCAAGTACTGAAAACACATGTAGATGGATCTTTGTTATAGCCAGTATAAGGAGCTATACATCCAAGCCATGAGTCCTACTGTTGGAACTTATGCTCTAGTAAACGTATGCACTAGTAAAAGAAACAGGAAATATATATCATATAATATATACACACAGAGTCATAGCCACATGCACTCTAGAACATAAACGAGAAAATACAGAGAATTCCAACAAAAGATACATGAAGAGAATTACATTATACACTTTGAGAAGCCACAACATTCTTAGAGTCTTCAACATTATCTAACATAGTAGTTTTTGTTGTAATAATGAAATGTTGCAATTTATTAAGTGGTCTTGATAACAGACTGCTTGAGAGCTCTCTCTAATGAGCCATAAGATCAATTAAAGGACAAGTGTGGTCCACCACAGCTGCACCATGGCACTGATCCTTGGACTTTCTTATTTGAAATGAATAGAATGAACCAGCATAAAATAAAAGCAACAGCTTTTCATTGTGACTAATGACAAGAGACTTTTAAAGGGGGAATTTTTAAGACAAGCAAAGGATTGGTGTGTTGGATCTGCCATGATGTTGGAGTTTTCTAAAGTCTGCTGCTTTGTCAGCATGTTTTTGTACCTGAATGGGAGGCAGATACTGAGAGAGAGAGAGAGAGAGAGAGAGAGAGAGAGAGAGAGAGAATATGTGTGTGTGCATGTGCATGGGTGTGTATGGATGATATGAGTGTCATGATAACTATGGAGGCCTTTGAGGAAGGTTTCCAAAAAATGCCAGTGCAGGAATTGTGACTTTTGTGTTTGATTGATCATAAATACAAAACTAAGACCAATGAACCCTAATATAACAACTCATCAGTTGTTTGGTGAACAAGCACCACATTCTTATTATCACATTCTTAGCACCACAAAAATGGAAGAAGGACCTGGCAGCCCATTCCCAAAACAATCAGCTATCCAAAACCCTATAAATAGCACAGAAGCACCAACATAGTGCAGGCATGGCACTGTGTTGGTGAGTGTTTTGTTCTGTTGAACATAGAGTCACTAAGAGTTGGACCCAACTTGATGGCACCTAAAACAAACAACAACAAACATTATCTCAATGGCTTTTGCCATATGCTGGAGAACTTACTAAATATTTATCCAGTAAGCAATGGCTAACTCAGAAATAGATGATTCACAACCATTTGGATTAGCAAAGTACCTGGGAGCTTAGTCTGTGCAGTGAGATATACCACTAAAATCCTCCTCTAGATATTACTGAAATCTCTATATTTAACCTGATCACCTATAGGACATGTAAAATGTTTAATATTACAATCTCCCTGTATATAAAATGAGAATAATGAAAGTCTCTGGTTCATGAGAATACAGTAAAGATTAAATGTAGTCATGCATATGATGTACTTGACAGTGATTGATAGATGTTATCAATTTTTTGCTACATTATTTATAATAACATCATGACTCATCATCATCACCAACATCATTCAGTGCAGTTAATTTCACTTATGTAAATTTCTTAGTGTTAAAAACTAGCTCCTTGAGAATCCTTCCTGTTAATTCTAATTTAGTCCTTTATGGTCTAAATAAATAAAAAAAAAATAAATACATTCAATTCTTTATGTAGGGGACTGGGGTTCAGTTCTGTTGGTAGAGTGCTTGCTCTGTGTGCCCTGAGGTCATTGATTTGATCGCCAGCACCACAAAAATGGGAGAAGGACCTGGCAGCCCACTTTTGAAAAAAATCAGTGACTGAAAATTCTACGAATAGAAGAGAAGCATTGACGTGGTGCCTGGCATGGCACAGTGTCTGGGGGTGTTTCTTTCTGTTGTACATAGGATCCCTATGAGTTGGACCCAACTACAAGGCACCTAACAACAAAAAAATCCTTCATATTGCTGAATTCAATTATTAATATGTTCCCAACTGACTAGAAGAGATCCATATTTGTGCCTATTTCAAAGAAAGATGATCTAACCAAATGTGGAAATTATCAAATGATATCATTAATATGACACCCAAGTAAAATTTTGCTAACAATCCTTCAAAGCGACTACAGTGGTATATTGACAGGGAATGGCTAGAAAATCAAGCCAGATTCAGAAGAAGGCACGGAACCAGCAATGTCATTGATGATGTCAGATGGATATTGGCTGAAAGCAGAGAATATCAGAAGATGTCTATCTATGTTTTACTGACTGTGCATCACAACAAATGATGGATAACATTGTGAAGAATGGGAATATGAGAACACTTAATTGTACTCATGAGGAATCTGTACATGGACCAGGAGGCAGTCATGCAAACAGAACAAGGAAACACTCCCTGGTTTAAAGTCAGGAAGGTATGCATTGGGGCGATATCCTTTCACCATACCTCTTCAATCTCTATGCTGCAAAAATAACTCTGAGAAGCTGGACTTTATGAGAAAGAACCTGGCATGAGGATTGGAGGAAGAGTCATTAAAAACCTATGTTATGCAGATAACAAAATGTTGCTTGCTGAAAGTGAAGAGGATTTGAAATATTACTGATGGAGATCAAAGAATACAGCCTTCAGTAGGGATTGCACCTCAACATCAGGAAAACATAAATCCTTACAACTTGGTCAGTAAGGAACTTCACAAAAAATGAAGAAAAGATTGAAGTTGTCAAAAATTTTGCTTCACTTGGTTGTACAACCAAAACCCTAGGAAGCAGCATTGGGAAAACCTGGAGTTGCAAAAGGCCTCTTTTTAAAGTATTGAAAATTAAAGATGTCACATAGAAGTGAGCCTGGCTCACTCTATGATGTTTTCAGTCACATTATATGTTTGTGAAAGCTGGATGTTGAATAAGGGAGACAGGAGAAGAACTGATGCTTTTGAGTTATGGTGCTGAAGACGAATATTGAATACAGCATGGACAGACAAAAGAACCAACATATCCACCCCAGAAAAAGTGCAACCAGAGTGTTCCTTGGAAGTAAGGATGGCTAGAGTGTGTCTTATGTATTATGGACAGGGAGTCAGGAGGGATCAGTCCCGGAAGAAGGACATCAAGTTTAGGAGAGAAGCAGGTCAGTGAGCAAAAAGAAGACCCTCCAGTAAGTGGATTGACAGAGTGGCTGAAAAATGGGCTTAAATTTAAAAAAGATCCCATGCATAGCACAGTGTTGTGGAGTGTTTCATTCTGTCGTACATAGGTCATTATGAGTCAGACCCAACTTGACAGCACCTAACAACAACAACAATATGACCTTGCTTCTACTCTGCTCTAAGATACTTGCCAAACATAAATCTGGAGAGAGGGGCAAAAAAGTAAGAGATGGAAGGAAAGGGAGGTGGAATGAGAAATAGAGAAGGAGAGACCTTCTATTATTCTGTTATACTGGCCAAATATGTCTATATTCTTCAAATATTCTTCAAACTCTTCACTATTCTGCTCACTCTTTTCTGACATTTCAGTTTTCCCACACCTCCTTAAGGGAAAGTTACCTTTTGCAGATAAAATTTTCCAGGTGTTCTAAAGTGTTTAAAAAATAATAATGAAGAATGGCAAAGAGCCTAAGAAAAGAATGACCCATTGTAAACGCTAGTCATTGTTATCTGATCCCTAACAGTGTTTGTTTCCATCTATTTTCTTTGTACTAGTCCTTTTTATGCTTAAATTATTAAACTTATTTGCCATCAAAGTTTAATGGGAAATTATACAAAAGAGGGTTTTTTGTTTGTTTATTTTCTTTAGTCAGGGTATTTTTAAAATCATTTCAATGTTAGTGAAAGGAGCTCCCAACATGGAGAGATCTTGAAATGTGTATGCAGATAATTAAGTAGTAATGTGGATGAATCTTTTGAACATCAAATGGGATTGATAGATTTCTATGTGCATTCAAAATAAACAGGAATAGCAAAAGCTCTGCATAAATTATTGTGTCGGTTCAGTGGTCAAGAACATAACAAGAATGATGTAGAAGATATTTAAAGAAACATCAATTTCTGTTAGCTAAGGGAGCAACATTTTTTATGCCAAAGATTGGCTGTTTTCATTAATTAAAACACAGAACATTTTAGAGGTAGGAAATTATGCAACATTAAATTATGAGATTTCCATATTCAAGAGAATTATGTGATGTAATACTTCCTGAGTGGTTTTACACTCAATAATTATTACTCCATTAAATAGCAGTTAAAACCCATATTTACAATGCAATTTAATTTTGTTTAAACTGTTATAAGTAATATGATAAATATATGTTTATATAGATTAAAAATTAAAGGAGCACAGCAAACTGTCATGGTTTTCTTTTAGAAGCTGGTTTTAATGATCTTTCTATGCTACATTTTTCTCTAATGTTTCAATAGTACATAATGAATGTATAACACTTTTATAATCAGAAGGAAAAGCAGAGCTAAAATATGAACTGCATGATTAGCCTAGATTGGTAAAACAAAGAGTCTTTATCTGATTAAAAATAACATTCATCAAAGGAATAGTGCTTTAAACTCAGAGCTATATCAATGCCTACATCACAAATCTCTTAACCATTAATCTACATACTCGCCAGTGGTAGCTGATTGTGAAGAGGTACCATTCCATCAGAAAAGAAACATATCTGAAAAGATCATGATTTACGAATACCCTACTGATTTGGGAACTTCCTTAACTACCTCTAAATCAATCTGCTCAGGAAGGAAAAAGTCACCCCCAAGCTGTGGACTTTCAACTCTTGAGCTCTGCCCCAGGAAATATCCTGGGCAACCGAAAGTATAGGGATACCTGGTCTCCAAGCAACCTGGCTTACCATTTAGCATGTAGCTTCATAAAGCTTAATGAGAACTGGCTATCTCCTCCAATTTCAAAGAGACAAGGTACAGTGGGAACAGGGTGTTCTGATTTTTCACTATGTGAATGAAGAGATCATAAAGCTTCTTGCCCCTGAGCAGCTGCCTGAATCAAGCACTTTGGTTCAAAGGAAACTTCTGGCTACCACACTCTATGGCTGTATGGTTTAATGAATAATAAAAAAGTTGATACCTTCTAACTACTCTGAAGCAATCTCCTTAGTCTGAAATTCTACTGATGCACACGCCATTCATTAGAGGGACATGGCATAGTGCTGAAGTGTAGGAACATAGCTTTAGGAGCTGGACTGTCTGGGCTGCAAATCTTGGCCTGTATGTGACCTTGAGCAAGTTAGTGAAGCTCTCTGCATCTAAATTTTCTCCTCTATTAGCTGGGAAGAGTAAGAGTACCTATTTCATGTGCTGCTGTGCAGATTAAATAAATAAGTTGATATTTGTAAAACACTTAAAACAGAGCATGGACCCTACGTACTGTGTATTTGTTAGCCTGCAGCCGTATCACTGTGGTGTCCAATCCCCTCAGATCTGGAAAGCTAAGCAGGGTCGGGCCTGGTTAGTACTTGGATGGGAGACCACCTGGGAACATCATGTGCAGTAGGCTTGGGAGAAGGATCTGGCAACCCAGTTGCAAAAAACAGTGAGCCATTGAAAACCCTATGAATAGCAGAGAAGCCTAACAATAGTGTTTCACCTGTTGTAAATAGGGTCGCTATGAGTTGGACATGGACTCCACGGCACCTAACAACAATAACAGCAAATATTTTCTAAATTAGAAAATTACCCATCTTAAATGTTTCAGATAATACTCTGGATTATAAATATTGGAACTATACACATGTTTTTAAATAATGCTATCTAAAAATTCAAAGCCTACAGCCATACCACTGTGGCATCCGATCCCATCAGATATCAGAAACTAAGCAGGGTTGGGCCTGGTTAGTACTTGCATGGGAGACCACGTGGGAGCACCAGATACTGTAGGCTTGGGAGATGGACCTGGCAACCCATTCCCAAAAACCAATCTGCCATTGAAAACCCTATGAATAGCAGAGAGGCAGTAACAATACTGTTTTGCCAGTTGTACATAGGGTCACTGTGAGTTGGACAGCAATTTGATGGTGCCTAACAACAACAACAAAAATTCAGAAAAATGATATGTGGGGGTATAAATGAGGAATCAGTTCCCTATGTTCAAGGAAGTATGGAAAATCATTTCAGTGGAGGTGGCATTGGTTTTACATAAGTGAAAAGAGAGGTGCTCCAGTTGGAATGACCAATGCGATCCAACACAGGGAAAGGACCCACTCTACTTAAGAATATGGGAAGGTTTGAGCATAGACAAATCGAAGGTGATTGAAGCTGAATTAATGATACAGGTTGGGTTTTATTATGTGGTAATGAGAAACCACTAAAGGCTTTAGTAAGTAAGAAAATGGCAGCAGCAGAGTTGTGCTCAGGATAAGAAATCTGGCAGCCTTAGGAATACCATTCCAGTTGGGACAGGACCAGACAGAGTGCCCCCAGGGAGGGCACTGCTCAGGTCAGGAGTGAGAGTCTGAACTAAGACAGAGGCAACAGGAGTGAATGAAGCAAAAAGTTTTCTTGGGACAAATTTGCAGTGAAGCTCAATGTTGGGAGTCACCACAAACCATCTCAACCTTCCTCCACCGCCTCGAGGCTGTCCATTAAAACAGCAATCCATCCTTAAAATCACAGTTGTACTTTTGTATGCCATCCTGAAAAGACTAAAAAAGCAAAGTTTAAAACAGTATTTTACAGCATGTTGTTGTTGTTGTTAGGTGTTGTCAAGTCGGTGTCTGATTCATAGTGACCCTATGTACAATAGGTAAAGAAACACTACTGTCAGTGCTTCTCTGCTATTCATAGGGTCTTCAATCTCAGATTGATTTTTGGGAGTGGATTGCCATGTCCTTCTCCCAAGCCGATAGCACCTGGTGTTCCCAGGCAGATTTTACAGCATAATCAAACTTTATTCAAAATTATTAAAAATTATATGATAATATATGTATGGATAGAGATTAAGCTGTATACTGTTAACCTGGGGGCTGGGATTTAGCTCAGTGGGTAGAGCACCGCTCTGCAGTCTCTGAGGCCCCGAGTTCAATTCCCAGCACCACAAAAATGGGAGAAGGGCCTGGCAATCCACTCCCAAGGCAATCCCAAAACAGTCAGCCATTGAAAACCCTATGAGGGTCGCTATGAGTCGATACCGACTCGACGGCACCTAACAACAACAACAACAACAACTGTTAACCTATGTTGTTGTTAAGCGCCATCCAGTGTTTGATGCATAGCCACCATACACCAGAAGGAAACACTCCTCCACACTGTGCCACTCCCAGCATTATGCCCGTGTTTCTCTGATATGCATAGGGTTTGCGAGGGATGATGGTTTTGGGAATGGGATGCCAACTCCTTCTCCCAAGCCTACCACACCAGGTATTCCTAGGTGATCTACCATCCAAGTACTAACCAGGCCCAACCCTGCTTAGTTTCCAAGATCTGATGAGACTGGATGCAAAGGAAGTATGGGTGTTTATATTAACCTATGATATATAGGTTAATGATGAGCATACATCAGACAAAATCACATTTTGCTCAGTGGCTTCAGCTCTTTCCAAAATGAGTAGTGTATTGTGATTCCTTCCTTGGTTTTGCAGGTTTATATGTGCTTCATCCTCCCTCTGTGTTGCACAGCATGTATTACTTTTCTTACTATGTGCTTCTGTTGGACAATAGTCCATACTTCTGAGAAATAATTTGGTATTCTGATTATGAAATTAGGAGTTTCAAAGAAAGAGCAAATGTTAATTTCATTTCACCAATGACATCCTAAGTCTTTGTTTTCTTCTCATAATGTTAACAAGTTTATCATTAAAAACTCTGGCAAACCCATACAAGTTTAATAACAGCATAAAAGTATCTATAACTTCATCACCCAGAGATTAGTACTATAAGTACTTTTGTGTTTAGAAGAATTTTGTAAAACATGCACATATACTCATTCACATAGTATGACATATTTAATATTTTAATCATAGAATTATCTAATTCGGTATACTCCTTTGCTTATCTGAAGAACTGTGAGGAAATGTGAATTTTTTTATTCATCAAAGTACAGACTGTAAAAGCAGTAAAATTATACTTCCAATATAGTAGGTTTTAAGGGACAATGCAAGAGAACTAGAATAAGTATCTGCTTTTCAGTTCTGCTCTCTAGCTCTTCTTGAAAGTCAGGCCCTGTGTTGAAAGGTTAAAAAAGGCCAAGAAGAGCAGATACATTGATGATGCCGATGCTATGTAATGAAGAACAGTGTCTTGCAAGATGACGTGCTAGGTAATAAAACCCATCTTTACAATCTTGCTTTGGAAAATGAAAATTTCAGTGTTTTTTTGCACAATCTGCTAAAGGTACAGCTCTTTTTATGGCATTTGACTTCTTATAAAAACCTGTTTATGTAGATGCAGCTAATTTCTTATACTAACCTTTGAAAAAAGAACTTTTCAGAATTTTTGTCATTAGAGCTTTAGATTTCCAGAGGAACAGGAAAAGAAAAAAACAAGCTATCCTTTCCATGTAATGCTACAGCAGTTAGAAAGCAAATATAATGTTCTTGAGCAGAACAGAATCCTATGGAAGATAAGCAGAAAGGGATAAATGACTACAATTAGGGGTACTGATATGCTGGTCATTTTAATTCAAAGAACAAACATATGCTTTGGCTTGGGGAATAAGATAAAAAGTGATTGACTATTTTGTTTTAAATTAGAAATACTTTCTTCCTAGAAAATGGTACTTTCTCTTTCTGTAACACTAGCTTCTTTGCAGGCAGAATTTGTTGTTGTTAGGTGCCATCGAGTCGGTATCCGACTCATTGCGACCTCATAGGGTTTTCAAAAGCTGACTGTTTCGGGATTGCCTTGGGAGTGGATTGCCAGGTCCTTCTCCCGTTTTTGCGCTGCTGGGAATTGAACTCAGGACCTCAGAGACTGCAGTGCAGTGCTCTACCAACTGTGCTAAATCCCAGCCCCGCAGGTAGAATAGAGTGTTAGTATTTTATTTCAATAGATAAATACTTAGGCTCAGAGTTGAAGGAGAATCTGTTCACTAATAAATTAGATACTGTGGCAAACATGATTACTTCTAAGAGTTATAGGTAATGAGATTTTAAAAATGGTATGTATGGCTGAAAGCATTGATACTGTAATATATACTTGATCACTGTAATATCTATTTGATCATATAAGTAGATATCACCCTCCATTTAACACCTCCATTTAATCTCTGGGTGATGAAGTTGCTCAGAAATAAGGCACATGAGCCACATTGTTGAGCCCAGCACAAAGCCACATCCTGACAGGCATGAGAAAGACAGAGAAGGTCATGGCAGTCACTGAGGTATTCCTAGTCACCTTTTGGTGAGGGTACAGGTATTCTTCTGAAGCCTTTTTCCTCTAAACACGTTTTCATGAAGTTAAATAAAAAGCGTAAAATTGTTCTCACTGTAGATTACACAAGACCATGTAAGCAAGTTTAAGTTAGAAACTTAAATTTGTGCAACTGGATTAGAAATTTCACAATAAGAGCTTTTTTTTTTTTTCCCAAGAACCTTTACATACTTGCTTCCAGTAAGGCGACAGCTTCCCTTTCTTGCCACATTTTGGCACTTCCTGTATGCAATAGAACCAAGAAGTTTCATTTAATAAGAAAACAGGGTAGACTAGAATGAGAAGAACAAGCAGAGTGGAATTTCTGGCCATTGATGTAACTTCTTCCCTAGGCCTAGGTAAGATGCTCGAATGAAGTCTGACTTTATGTGATTCCCATAAAGTCAATATGAGTCTTAAAATACTGTGCTATATCTAATGAAGAATTTGGAATGTGATAATATGTTACATTCAAAGGCAATCCCTCTTCAAAGAAATAAAGAACTCTGTCGTATAGCTGCTACTAGAGAAACAGATAAGCATTCTTATTTTTGTCTCTTACAAATAAAGGATCAATATGTAGATGAAGAAGCATGTTCAATGAGGCATGTGTGATTTAAGGGCATTTTTTGACAGATGGAGTCTGCCACAGAATTGAAAAACACACAAGCTCAGCCATTTCTATAATAGTTCTGAGCAACAAACAAGAGTATGGTCCATGTTATAATTTCTACTGCCCCACTTCCCCAGTTTATGACTTAGTACAATATTTCTCATCAAACACCATTCTGTTCTTTTTTTTCCTTTGATGTTGTAAATTTTGGCTAGGAGGAGTCAAACATGGCTCTGCCACTGCTGGAGAGAATTCACTGAAGATAGCCAGGAACCTGGGGCCCAGGGATCCAAGAAGGTCAATGTTAAGGCCCAGAAACACTTCACCTTTACAACATAGCAATACACCCCTTCAATAGAGCTTTCACCAATGAGAAATCTTCTACTCTCTTAAGATATAATTTCCGTTGGGTCTACATAAAGCTAGGGAAGACAAGATGCCACCAAAAATAAGAGTCTGTATTTATATAGCATCTGTTTTATGACAGTGTATGTATATAAGAAGAGGCTCCACCCCAGTACAGCACAAAGAAAAATATATATCTTTTTTATGAGTTGGCTTTCTGAAAGTGCAACCAAATGAAAGAATGTGGGGGTGGAGCCCAATATAAAAGCAATGCCAGAATAAAAAAGAACCACCTACAAAAATCTTTCCTTAAAAAGCACCCGTTCCTAAAGGAGATGCATTGCACTCACATACAGATTTACTACCTACCCACTATGGCCTTCTGACAAGGGCTTCTTCCAGGGAGAATCTTTACCCATTGGGTTTAAGTCGGGGGAAAGCAAGTTATGTGAATTTTAGATATCTTTTGCAATTCTCAATACTTAACCAAAGTTGAGCTGGCAGAGGCATGCAATACTATTCCTGAGGGTTGGATTTCTGGAGAATGATTTGAAAATCAACATTCAGAGCAAGATTAGATTAATCCCTAAGCAACTCAACTGTTAAGTCTATCAGTCATTCTGCATGTTTAATTGTGCTTGTATTTTGCGGTAGATATTATTTTTGGTATGCATATGCATATTAAATTTATATATTATATATACAGGCAAATACACATGTGTATAGTAATATTTCTAAATGCATGGGGATGAATTTTGGTTGGGGCACTTTTCCATTTGCAGATGCTTTGTACAATTCAGGAGTATGGCAGTCACAGTTCCTTGGCATTAAATGTTAGAAATACCCTCCAGTCATTGCATCATCCAGGCCACCTCCACATATTCCCAATGCCCCTGGAGAATGGCCCTACCTTATCCCAGGTGGGAACTATTTCATCAATGGGCAGATGACCAAATGACAGACTCTTCCTTTGAAGTGCAGGTAGCCTAAGGCTGCTTTCACTGGTTTTCAGCACTATCTCTGTGCCCAAGGGCTATTTGCAAGGAGTTCCTTCCACATCTATGGATGGCCTTGGCAACAAAATCATCTCCCAACTTTCCTAACTTAGAGTGTTGGCCTGAACCAGCACCTGAAGCTAATACATAGTCTGAATCTCTCACCTTGACAACGGAACAAGAAGTATGCAAGGAAAATGAGAGGGGAAAAGTATCAACCTTGGACTTTGTAGAAACTCTGTGTGTGTTTGTGTGTGTGTGTACATACACCATCAACCTAGAAAGATGACCCTTCATTCAGATATTTCTTTTCAAGCTTAATGAGTCATTTTAAGCATTTTGGACATAATAGATTAATAGATTTTACTTTCTCCATTTCATAAACTTTCATATTAATCTGATTTTTAAAATGGTCCCAAGGCATTCTGGAAAAGAGAGACAGAAAACATTAATAAATTAGAGTTCTATCTAAAATGGGGGAAAACAGAGCCCCACAATTTATCAGGCCTTTTATTAGATGTTTTGTATAACTTTTGTCTTTGTATGCATTTTTATACCAAAACCACATGGCAAATATTATTATAACCATTTTATACACAAGAAAATTGAGCTACAGAGTATTTAGGAAACTCAACAAAGAATAAATAAGGTACCTATTGTCACTTTTAGAAGGCATCAGTTTAAAAGGTAATGTACTTCTAACTTTGATGCCAACAATAAAACATATATTTTGACACTAACATGTAAATACATGTTCTTCTATCCTATATTTAAAACAGCATTCAAAGATAGCACCTTTGCTAAAATTAACTTGACTTCAGTTATTTTTATTGATTGCATAAAGAAGTGTGAAAGAGAAATTATTCTGGGACTTCTAGGGACTCTCTGACTATTGCTGTATGTCCTGGGAGGTAAAGATAGGACACAATGCACCACTCGTGCCCGGGGGAAGATGCACCCAGAATATCCCATGGGCTCTAGATGGTTACTAGAAAAGCCAAAAAAGAAGCAAAGACTGGGTCTATAAGTGGCAAGAGTGTAAACATGGTAATAAGGAGAAGGAGATGCCTGGCACTTGCTCTTGTCATGGTCTCCTCTCTACTCTCCTCTTTTAATCATGCAGGGAACATTTACAGAGTTCATCCTCCTCAGCCACAGGACATACATCCTAGAACCCCAACTGGGTGACTGAAACTAAGGATAATACTGAACCCTACATACATTATGTTTTTTCCTATATACCCATACTGATGACAAAGATGGTAGAAGGACTTCCCAAACCCCTCCCGAAACAATCTGCCATTGAAAACCCTATGAATAGCAGAGAAGCACTGACAATAGTGCCGGGCATGGCACAGTGTCAACTCTCAGGTGCAGTGGTGCACAACTTTAATCCCAGTGACTCAGGAGACTGAGGAAGGAGGAGCATGAATTCAAGGTGAGAAGAAGCCTGTGTAGTTTAGAAAGACCCTGTCTCAAAATAAAATATAAAAAATGAGTTGGGGGTGCAGCCTAGGGGTGGAGAGCCCTGCATTCGATTCCCTTGTATTAAAAAAAAAATACCATTAACAACTAATGATAGAATAATTATAATATACTACAATAAAAATTACTTAAAACTTATGAGTTATTCATTTATGGAATTTTTCATTTAATATTTTCAGGCTACAGTTGACCATGAGTAACTGAGGCAGCAGAAGGTGAACCCTCACATAAAGGGAGTGCCTGTGCCCGTGAATATTGGAGTTGGAGCTGGTATCCATTCGCCATCTCTTCCAGAGCTTTCTTACTCTGAGCATTTCTTACCAGACCAACTCATCTCTGCTTTGGGAACATGTCCTTCTTTTTTTCTGTTTTGCTTCCTCTGGTCTGACCACAAGTTTTCTATTCCATAACTTTGTTGATGCTGTTTTCTTTTCACTATTCTAGTTTGGAGCTCAGGTTTGGCTCAGTTGGTAGAGCACTGCTCTGTGCCCTTGGTTCAACATCCAGCCCCCTCCAAAAATGGGAGAAGGACATGGCAACCCACTCCTGAAGCAATCTTGAGACAATCAGCCATTGAAAACCCTATGAGGGTTGCTATTTGGACCCCACTCAGTTGGACAGCACCTAATAATAACAACAAACAACTCTAGCTTTGAGACCAATAGCTGAAAAGATGCTTGCTGGTTTTCTTCTCATTTTAGCCACCTCCCTCCAGATTTTTCTCTGAGTTGGGAAGTTAAACCTTGGTAAGTTGTTGTGTCTGCTTAGATGAGCCCTCTCCCCCGACTTTTTGATATCATGTGGCTGGAACTCAGACTCTTTAGTATTGAATGGATATGTGATATTTTTTCCCTCCTTGGTGAATTCATGCACTAACATTTTGGTTTTCCAAGAAAATGATCATTGGTTGGACCTTTGATTTTTTTCATTAAAAAAAGCCGCATTGCTTAAGATCTAGACTTCCTCAGAATGATGGAACTTTCTTTGTGCTAGGCAGATGCTCATTATTGTCACTACTGCAACTATGATCATTTCCTCATTTGAAATTGTGCCACATATTTCTCCTTTCTTGTTGGTTTTGTTATTTTAGATATCTTTGTGGAGGACTGCCAAATGAAAGTGCTTATACTTTGCCATCCTTTTAAAAAGTACCAATTACATAGATTCAATAAGTATGGAGTTATTAATTGCACTTTTCAATGTCACCCAACCTAACCATTTCTCTGTCTGCTTTGACACAGTGAAATAAACTGAATGGCCTCAGTGCCAGATTAGTAATGTAGCCATGCTTGGCTGCATCCAGCTGTGGAGAATTACAAATCTCAACCTAAAGATGTTAAAGGTTAAGTGAATATACTTTTCTATGTTAAATGCAGTAAATCTCCATTAAAGAATACAAAAAAGAAGTTATATAAACTAAATCAAAAATGTACAAAATAACTCATGTCTTAAAGTTATCAGCAGACTTCCAGCAATCAATTTGGCAAACATTTTTAATTTCATAAACATTAACTTTGTAAGAAGAGATATAATATATATTGGAATTGCAATGTACCTGACATCTATGCTTAGTGTTTCAAAGGTCCTTTTGCAAATGCCCTATGATATTGTATAATTTATCATTCCTAAAGAATTTTTTTTCCAGTACTAGGGACTGAACTCAGGGCCCCGCACTTGCATGCTGTGCAAGTGGTGGACCACTGAGATGCACCGTTGTCCCATTGTTTTACTTTTTGAGACAGGGTCTCACTAAGTTACACAAACTGCCTCTGATCTCTAACTTGAGA
The DNA here is from genome assembly GCA_007922755.1 of Pedetes capensis. NCBI lineage: Eukaryota > Metazoa > Chordata > Mammalia > Rodentia > Pedetidae > Pedetes > Pedetes capensis. The sequence continues at coordinate 163,698 of VMDO01000296.1, read as the reverse complement.
TCATCCTGCCTCCGCCTCCGGAGCCACTGGGATTACAGGCATGCACCTAAGGCCTGCAGCCATACCCATCCTGTCAGATCTCTGAAGTTAAGCAGGGTCGGGCCTGGTTAGTACTTGGATGGGAGATCACCTGGGGAACACTAGGTGTTGTAGGCTTGGGAGAAGGACCCAGCAACCCATTCCCAAAAAGCAATCAGCCATTGAGTAACAGAGAAGCACTGACAATAGTGTTTCGCCAGTTGTATGTAGGGTTGCTATGAGTTGAACACCTAATGGTACCTAACGACAACAATAAAGAATATAAATTGATTTTTGAAGAGTGTTGCCTATACTTACTCGACCCTATTCAAATTGACAGTTGTATAATTCATAATACAAGTTGCCACCAATTAATTTGAGAGCCAAACAAGAGGCAACCATGGAAAATGAGAGTCGGAATACAAGTTCAGGAATACAGAATTTCATTCAAAGAAGCCTATACCTCATTGGACAATGAAAACAACAAGATCAATAATTTACAACATAGTGCAGAGGGAAAAAACATGGATCACTCTCAGTCCAGATAAATTTCAAGTAGAGAATAGAACTTTCCTTATTTAATGTGATCATATAAATTGTGACTCCACAGAGTGTAACATAGTAATTGTTGTTGTTGTTAGGTGCCGTGGAGTCGGTATCCGACCCATAGTGACCCTCTGTACAATAGGGGAAACATTATTGTCTGTGTTTCTCTGCTGTTCATAGGGTTTTCAATGGCAGATTAATTTTTGAGAGGGGGTTGCCAGGTCCTTCTCCCAAGCCTACAGCTTCTGGTGTTCCCAGGCAGTCTCCCATCCAGGTACTAACCAGGCCTGACCCTGCTTAGCTTCTGAGATCTGATAGGATCAGATGCCACAGGGCTACAGCTGCAGGCTAACATAGTAATTAGGATTGATTAAAGTCAAAAAACCTGGTTTACAATCCTGGATTGGCCACTAGGTAACAACTTAATTTTGAGCAAGTTTCCTAACATATCTGTGACTTGGTTTCTTTATGCAAAAATGGTAATGTCGATATCTTCCTCAAAGTTTTTGCTAAGGAACAAATGTGATTATATTGTATGGAAAATGTTCATAACAGTGCATAGCACATAGCAAAGTTGTGTTTATTCATTGTTTTGCATAATATTACAAAAGTTATTTGGCTAACTGCAGAAAAGGGAGAAAAAGCCTACTCCCCCCCTCTACATATATATATATATATATATATATATATATATATATATATATATATATATATACACACACACACAAACATACACATATTTAAAATCTGCATCCATCTAAGAGATTACCCCTTCTTTTGGCATCACAAATAACAATATTATTGTATAGATAATCTACAGAATAAAGAAAGTTGTTCAGTTTGTTAACATCCATGGAAGGAATAACTTTGATTCCCTTTCATGATCTTATATGCGAATGTAAAAATCATCTAGACTTAAGCAACTTTTGTAATTCAATTTTCATGGCACATAAGTAATTTCAAATTGTAGTTCCCAGAGCACAGCTTTGTCTTTAACATTAGTATTCATTTAGTAGTTGCTGAGGTTTTTGTGAGAATGCCCAAGTGATTCTCTTCTTAGTCTTGATCATATTCTCGCTCTAAAGTAGTACAAGCACTATCTAAAATCCAGAAATACCTTATTGATTATGCTTTTCCAGCATCTTCATGGTCCTTTTCAAAAGTAATGTTTTTATTGAAACTTTCACAAGTTTCTCTAGAATTATTCTGCACAATTTAAGCTTTCCTGTAATTCTTTAAAAGGAAGACCTAAAGTTAACAAGATTGCCAAATTCTGAGTTGGTGGCCTTGAGAACTCATTTTCCTTGCCATTAAAAATATTTATCTTCAGTTACTAACAGTACCTCATTATCTGGTGAATATAAATGAAAGGTGATTAGCCAATGAATAGCTTTATTCCAAAATTCAATAAATTATGTCACACCAGTTTAGATTCATTTGGTTTAGTTAACATAAGTAGAATCCTTACACATAGGACCTGTAATAATGACCTGCATTTTCCATTAGTTTCTGGGTTAATGTAGGTTTGAGAAGTTCTTTAAGATTATTAGGGTAAATTGATTACTAATTTTAGATCCTAAATGATAGTGGCAATCCACTCTGGAAGCAATCCCAAAGCAATCAGCTGTTGAAAACCCTATGAGGGTCACTATGAGTTGGACCTGACTTAACAGCACCTCACAACAACAAATGATAGTAATGTTCAGTAGAAGTAGAAACCTTAGACAATTCAATTGAAGCTATAGGATTAACAAATCTCTTTCCAATTCCCAGATGAAAGAATGTATGACAATATGGAATGTTGTTAGGTGCAGTCCAGTCATGTGCAAGTCATAGCAACCCTCATAGGGTTTTCAATGGCTGACTGTTTCGGGATTGCCTCCAGAGTGGATTGCCAAGTCCTTCTGCCATTTTTGTTGTGCTCTGAATTGAACTCAGGTCCTCAGAGACTGAAGAGCAACCCTCTACCAATTGAGCTAAATCCCCGCCCCGACAATATGGAATTGTTGATGTTGTGTTGTTAGGTGCTGACTCACAGTGACCCTCTTAGGGTTTTCAATGGCTAATTGTTTTGGGATTGCTTTGGGAGTGGATTGCCATGTTCTTCTCCCATGATAATATGGAATAAACCTTTTAAAACTAAGATTGTTACAAGAAAGAATGTGAAAGAGAAAACCATTGAAGACACAATGGAAAATAGCACAGTTGAAGTGGAGCTAATTTCCACACATCTATGTGTTTGTGTGCATGTGCACGTACGTTGACTGTGTGTGTGAACTGGGAAACCTAGGTAGAGATTCCCAGGAGCACTTAGATGGAAATGATTTTAGGTACCTATAGACATTAGTTCCCAATTTAGTCTTCATGATCATTTTCAATGAAATCTCAATATAAGCTTTCACTGGATCAAGAAGACCACTGGAAACAGTTGTCAAATCTATAGTATTTCTGCCCAGATGTGGCAGTGCACACCTTTAATCCCAGTGACTCAGGAGGCAGGGGCAGAAGGATCACAAATTCCAGGCAACAGGCATTTTGTTGGACTTAGTAAGACTCTGTCTCAAAATAAAAAATGGAAAGGGATTGAGGGTGCAACTCAGTGGTAGAGCACTTGTTGAACATGTGTAAGGCCCTTAGTCAACTCCTCAGCCAAAAAAACAAAAACAAAAACAAAAACAAAACAAAACTCTAGTATTACTAATGGCAGGATTTTAATTTCATATTTTAAAAATTATATTATTGCTGCTGACGTTTCCAATTTAAAGGTGACTTTTTAAAAAAGATATTCAAGATAGGTAAAACAAGTAAGAAGAAAGAATATAATGGATTAGGTTTTATGTGGAAGAAAGTAGAATTTCTAAAGGGATTTTCTCATTTTTAGTACCCTATAGAACTAATTCTCTACATAAACCATTCTAGAAGATCCTTCCCATAATCTCTTTGTCTGCTTAGAAGTGCAAATATTAATAAACTATGCACTCAGCCACTGAATCTATTTAGACCAAAATCTCTATCTCTTCCATAGCTTTTCAAGAATCTATATTATCAAGCATTTTTTCACTTTTTAAATCATACCATTCTTTATTATTTTATGTGATTCTTTTCCTTCTTTAAACACAAAAATATTCAAATAAATTTCAACTTAAAATGAGCCAGAGAAGCAGGGCTGGTTGTAGAGAATTGTGACATTAGTGAAGCTTTTCTTTGTTTCCCTTACCCTCAAGCTATCCACTACATTGTCTTCTTCAAAAACATTTGGTGTTAGTAAGAAGATGTGTCACACAACTGTAGTGCTAGCAACTTGGAAGACTGAGGCAGGAGAATCCCAGATTCTAGGCCAGAGGCAGCCCAAGCAATTTAGCAAGACCTTGTCTCAAAATTAAAAAAAAAAAAAGGGATTGGGATGTGGTTCAGTGGTAGAATGCTTTCCCACCAGAAGACCCTGGGATCAATCCCCAGTAACACCCTTCCCCGATCCCCTGAAAAAAAAATAGCATTCGCTGTTGACTTTTGTGAACTTCTGGAAATATAAATGATTCTGTTTGTACAAGAAAAAATGAAAGAGGTAAAGGAGAGAATGATAGCCTGACAGCCCATCAAAACTATCTAGGAGATGGAGTCTCCCACACTGAGGAAGAGATGTAGCTTCTAAAGGTGCAAGGTTCTCAGGATCCTGGGTCAGGTAAGGGACTGAGATATCCACTGGAATAAGCATTCATGCCAGCCAGGGCAGATTGATGGCACTGACCCCTCTAGCTACATAGCAGTTGTTTCTTTTGTAACATATCGAAGGTGGTAATCTTGAAGAAAATACCTTCTCTTTGTCAATTCCCACTGTGGGAAGGACACAAAGCCAGTCTCTCAGCAAGTTTCACAATGGATCACTCTGGTTTATATTCATCTTGTTGAGCATGAACTTGGCTGCTGCATGGAGAGGGAGACCTGAAGGACATTAGTTACCAAATCTACCCTAGGCAACAAAACTCACAGACTGTCTCCACTCCTGTAGACACAGGTAGACAGATGTGGATGCACTGGTACAGCACTATGGTAAATCAGTTAACAGAAAGCCTATAGGACATAAAAAGAAATTTTGCAACTGCCTTATATTATATTTACTCTTAGTAGCCTCAACTCAAATTGCATGGCAAGAAGATGGTTGGGATAGGTAGAGTTCATGGATCCTGTCATTGCACCATTCCATGGAGCTGGAAGCATAAGAAAATCTTGCAGAGGAGCCAAAGGTGACTTGCATAAACCAGAGGGAATTAAACTCGCCACACTGCCTTTTGATGAATATATCAAAGTGCCCGTTTCTGGCTGCTGTGTACATCAGCTGTGGGCAGTGATTAATTCCTGGCCTCCTCTATTTCCCCTCATGCCATAAGAGGAGGGACAGAATCTTTGCCCACTGAAAAGTAAGACATATATAATGAGAATCACAAAGCACCGTGGGTCAAGTCGCAGCAGGAGTGATGGTAAATGCATGGGAATGACTCAATCCTGGATTAAAACAAAGAATGTAATTCATGGAAACCTCTCAAATGTACATGTTGGGATGTGCTGAATAGTCAGCTTGAGTGGATCTGTAGCAGCATGCGAAGGATTTACATAAATGTGAACTCATGCCCAGAGCACAATTGCAACTTGCAGATGTACAGCCCTGGAATCAGGGAAGGTGCACACAGACACAGAAACGATGAATAGTACACAAAAACCATTAGTTCCCTGGATGAATGTTAAACGTTGTTGTTGTTAGGTGCCGTCAAGTCAGTATCCGACTCATAGCGACCCTCTGTCCAACAGGGGAAACACTATTGTCAGTGCTTCTCTGCTGTTCATAGGGTTTTCAATGGCAGATTGATTTTTGGGAGGGGGTTGCCAGGTCCTTCTCCCAAGCCTACAGCTTCTGGTGTTCCCAGGCGGTCTCCCATCCAGGTACTAACCAGGCCTGACCCTGCTTAGCTTCTGAGATCTGACGGGATCGGATGCCACAGGG